>CAUHTR010004281.1:0-37883 GCA_959609185.1 Schmidtea polychroa | reverse complement strand
TTTGTGTGCGTTTGAACTATCACTCTTGTTCAGTAATAGTAAAATAAAAAAAAATCAACAGGTTAAAAAATATAATAATCATAATGATAATGAAACACAAATAAAAATGAAATCAATCAACAATCCTTACTTTCAGTACTATTCAAAGTTTCGCTAAAAATTTTTGGCATACAAAAATATCTGAATTGTGACGAAAATGCGCCGGTATATATACCTATTTTGTACACGTGTATGTATTGATGCATTAAAACAAACTCGAATTCTTTTTATTCCAGAATTTTCTATTTTGTAATTTTGATATTTTTAATGGAAATTTTAGTGCTATAATTTTTGTTTTTATTTTTAAATTTTTATTTTCTAATTATTTTCCATTAAATTGCGTCCATGATGGATTTGGAACGGTTCCAGAACATTTCATATTACTTTTGATTTAGTTTTTATTTAATTGACGTTTTTCTGAATCTCTTTTTTACGAATTTTATTTTTATTACTAATTTAATTATTTTCTTAACTTTTATTGTTCAAGGTGGCTTTTATGATGGTCGTCGCCATTTTTATGGAATGTTCTGGGTTTTCTGGAACTTTTTGTTGTTTTTTCCATCTTTTAAGTTATTCGAGTTTGCTTTTTGTAATTCTATGTTTATTTGGCTATTTTTGAGTTAAATTTTGTATAACTTCTTGCTTCTGTATGAATTTTATTTAATTTCTGTGTTTTAGGTTTTTGTTGTTTTTCCTTTAATTACTATTGTTTATTTGGTGTGGTTTTTAATATTTAACTGTACTTTTTGCTTTTTGCATGCTGTGTACCTACACATTTCGGTCACAATTAGAATTTTGGGTCTAGAAGTCAGTTCTAGCCCAACAATATTAATTGAGTTAGTTTATTAATAAATACTGTAACCATGGGTTTTGTCGTAAGTGGTCTGCAGTTTAATCATCTTCTGGCATCACCTGAATCATGGATCACTCAATTATTTATCAGAAAATAGTTTCGAACGACATAGACTCACACTCAATTACTGTATACATTACCAACGTGGAATTTCATCATGGGTATACAGGGGGTTAATTTCAATAATAATGTGGTCGTCTGACAACGAATCACCTCGATTTTATCCTTAAACAATTTTGTGATCTTGTCTTCATTACGATCCAACACCAGGGACAAATTGCGGAAGTCTTATTTAATTCAAAGTGAAGCCTTAACAGATGAACAATATTATTTTTTAGTAAAAGCTCGGAACAACATGCTTAACCTTTAATATAAGCCATTCAGTTTAAAAGAAAAGGTATATATAATGTGCAGACACTGTAAAGTGCACCCTTAAACTCAAGCACACATATGCAATGCCCGTGAATCAAAAATAAATGCGAGAAGGAACAAACATACGAATGTGTTGAAAGCCGTGTCGAAATAGTTAATATCTGTAGGTTTAGATGTTGATGTGGAAATGCCGCCTAAAAGGATAAATATACTTTTAAAGCCGAATTCAATAGTACGACCAAAGAGAAATAAAGAGAAATTTTTTGTTTGGGTATTTGCACCTTGTTTAACTCTGGTAGGTGGTGTCCAGCTGGATGCTGGACACAACCAAGTTTTCTATGTTTATCTTATGTGGGTGCTCACTTGTTAAGCATGAACACCCGATCGATGTTGGTGTTCAATTAGTGAGGTGCTACTGATTCAGCACTTACACATTTCAGAATGCAATACCTTCAAGTGAACAATGATCCAAATTTAGCTCAAAAATGAAATAAAAAATATGAGTCATCCTCTTTAAAAATGAATCTTGCTTCTCTTCCCTTTCACTATTATTTTTTCTTCTTTCTTTTTCCGAAATTTTCAAAAATGTTTCTCAGCTGATTTTCTCCAAATCAATTTGCTTGTCTGTTAATTTCTTGTTTTAATTGATTCCTTTTACCATTTGTTCTCTTTCATTTTCTCATTATTTCCAATAATTATCTACTGATTATTTATTTTAATCGGTGTTTTGTTTTCGTTCTTTTTAGTTATTTTTTTGGTTAAAACAATTATTTGTAATTTAGTTTTTTATGAATATTTTTTTCTTTGTTTTAATCTACTTTTCCCCATATTTTATTTTCTTGTATTTTTTAATTTAAATTCGATTTTATTTTATTTTCATGTTTTGTTTTCTTTGTTTTTCGTTTTATCTTATTTTATTCTTTGTTTTACTTATTATTATTATTCTGATTTTGAGTATTATTTGGATTTTTAAATTCTTTTCTGGTGTTGTGTTATCGCGCCTGATAAACAAGAAGGGTGTTCTTCGAGTTTTACCCAACATATGCAAAACAGATACTTTCATTCATTATTTTTTAACAAATAACAATCTCTAGATAAATGATCTAAGGCATTTGTCTCTCAGCGGACTTTATCCCATAATTGGAAAATACAAATATATAAAATTTAACGTTTCAGTGACAAGGGCAGTTGTGTTCACAACAATGTGATCATTTAATAACCCGGAAGTTATTAGAAAATAATGCTACAGCACATCTTCAACAAATACAAAGAATGATACATTCGATTTTTTGACCTTGGAAATTCATTTGAAATTCAAAGAAATTATAAAAATGATTACCTAATAAAATTATAAATGTTAAATAATCAATTAATGTACATACATGTCAACCTTACACATTTTATATTTTAAATAAATTTAATCAGTGTTCATATTTTTGAATCCTTATTTTGAATATCGTTTCATATGAAAAATAAAAGTAATCTATTATAAATAAAAGATTTTAGTTAGCTTTAGTCGTATTTACTAAACCTTTGTTTTAATATATTGTATTAACATATTTTTTTGCGTTTTGATCTTAGTATTACCGTCTTATCTAAACATAAAATGTCTACGAATACTAATGAATCTGGTTCTGATAATAATGTAGAAATGTGGAAAATTAAGAAGCTGATAAAAAATTTAGAAGCAGCAAGGGGGTAAAATTTATTTTAAATATTTAAGGACTTTAATTTTGTTTAGGAATGGAACCAGTATGATTTCATTGATTATTAAGCCAGGAGATCAAATTAACAAAGTTGCTAAAATGCTAGCTGATGAATATGGTACGGCTTCTAACATTAAAAGTAGAGTAAATCGATTATCTGTGCTAAGTGCTATCACATCAACTCAGCAAAAGTTAAAATTATACAACAGAGTTCCAACTAATGGCTTAGTTGTGTATTGTGGAACGATTATGACAGATGATGGAAAAGAAAAGAAAGTCAGCATTGATTTTGAACCTTTTAGACCTGTCAATACTTCTTTGTATTTGTGTGATAATAAATTTCACACTGAAGCTTTATCAGCTTTATTGGAAGACAATAGCAAATTTGGTTTTATTGTTGTAGATGGAAATGGTGCTCTTTTTGGAACACTTGCTGGAAATACCCGAGATATATTACACAAATTTACTGTCGATTTGCCCAAAAAGCATGGACGAGGTGGTCAATCTGCTTTACGTTTTGCTCGACTGAGAGTTGAAAAACGGCACAACTATGTTAGGAAAGTTGCAGAAACTGCAGTCCAAATGTTTATAACTAATGATAAAGTTAATGTGGAAGGTCTAGTTCTCGCTGGAAGTGCTGATTTCAAAAATGAACTCCACGAATCTGATATATTTGATTTGAGACTTTTAGCAAAAGTTTTGAAAAAAGTTGATGTTTCTTATGGTGGAGAACAGGGTTTCAATCAAGCGATTGAAATATCTGCAGATAGTCTGGCAAATGTTAAATTTATTCAAGAACAGAAATTGATAAAGAAGTTTTTTGATGAAATTCATCAAGTATATTTTTAAAAATTATTAATGTATTTTATTTATAAAAATACAAATTACGTTTGTTTTTAATTTCAGAATACCGGTAAATTCTGCTTTGGGTTAGATGATACAATGAGAGGTTTGGAAATGGGAGCTGTTGAAACTCTAATTGTTTGGGAAAATTTAGCAGTTTGTCGCTATACTTTAAGAAATAATAGTACTGGTGAAACTACAGAACTCATTCTTAGGCCTGAGCAGAAAAAAGAAAGGGCACACTTTTTGGATAAAACCACCAATGCAGAATTGGAATTGCTGGAAGAACAGTTATTTCTAGAGTTTTTGACTCTAAAATATAAAGATTATGGGGCCGTTTTGGAAATTGTGAGTGACAAATCAGCAGAAGGTTCCCAATTTGTTAAAGGATTTGGAGGAATTGGTGGCATTTTAAGATATAAAGTGGATTTTCAAGGTATGGACACTGAAATGTTTGAACAAGAGGAAGAGGACTTTAATATCGATGATTACGAATGACTATTACTGGGATCAGATGACACCTTAAGGACTCGCGAAGGTCTTCAAGAAGTCGGTGTTCGTCTCGGTTAAATGTTACAATTAAGAAAACAATGTTATTGTTATGTGATGATTTATTAAATTATAATTCATTATTTGTTTCTTTGATTATTTTAATATTTATGGAAAATCTAAAATAAATTGATTTTAAGTTAAACACATTTTCTGGTTTTAGAAAATGAAAACTTAGTTGATGATGCTAATTAAATAAATTTATAAATTAAAGGAACAAGAAATTTTTAGTTCTTCCGATGGTCTAAATTAACCATTCAATGAGTTTTTTTGCATTTTATCTTTCAATTCATATTAAACCTGAATTAATAATTTAGTTAGTTTTATTAATTAATAACGAATCGATGTACAACTTTCACCTCTTTAAATCAATATTTTAAATTCGAAATCATACAGTTAACATCTTAAAACAATCCTTGAAATACAGGTGAAAATTTTCTTTAGTCTAATATTTATTCCTTTGACACTTCCAATCTTTTCAGTGCAGCTTCGACAGCTTTAAGACGAGGCGAGCTCTAACAATAAAATATTAATCTATAGCAAAAATAATAATTTAGTTAAACAACTAACAATATGTTCGCTTGCTGTAGGCACAACAGTTATTTGATTTTCACTAATCGTAACGGTTTCAATACTTTCTTCTTTTAGCTCAACCATTTGTTTTACATTACCTTTTGACATTTGACATTTAGAATTTCCAGCACTGAGTTTTTCTAATCGTTTTTTACGTTTTTTTAAATAATATTCATTAAAAAGTTTTCTTCGTTTTTCTATTGACTCATTTTGCTCTACAGGGTTAGTTATAATTTTATTATTATTCACGTTTTTCTTTTTTGCCAATTGTCTACGTAAACCGGATTTAACCCCTGCCCGACAGTGTGGACACATTGGATGCTGAAGCAGCCATTTATCAATGCATTCACCATGATAACTGTGTCTACAAGGTAAAACTTTAATCTGGGATCCATTTTTAAAAGTTCCTACATCAAGTTATTATAGATTACTTCTTTGCATAATAATTATTGAAAATAAACTCACCCAAACAAATATCACATTCGGTTATTTCGTATTCATTCATTTTCTTATCATCAAAAGTTTTCGTTGATAGCAACTCAAGTTCCTCTTTAGTTATATGAAGCGATTTCGGAACCCCTTTTGGCATGGGAGCTAAAGCTCGCTGTAAATTTGAATCGTACCATTGTAGTCTACGATTGTTTATGGTGACAGGCGTGTTGTTATTTCTTCTGTAAAAACTTACAATAATGAAAAAACATATTAAATATAAGTAACCCGTTCTCCTGAAAACTCGATCGATTTGGAGTTCGAAAATTAGAACTAAACATTCAATAAAAAATTACAAAATCTATATAATAATTACAAATTATTATTAATCATCGAAAACCCGTCAAAGGCATTTCTAAAAGAAATTAAAAAAGATAAATTAACTAAAAAATTCTTCAATTTGAGTTTTCTCACTTGAAAAATGATTCGGTTCCTAACTGAAAAAACCTATTAAAGCACTGTACAAATTCATTGGGCATCATTTCTATTCAAATGAAGTATCGACGAAATAATTATTAAACTAAATAAACAAATATCATGATTCATATTGAATTTAAATTTTACTAATAGATTCATACAGAATTTATTATCAAATATACAAAAAGAAAAAATTCTTACCGAATTTTCATCATTTAAACTTCCATCCGTTCACTAGTTTTTGAACATCGTTCTTCTTAATAGGTCATATTTACTCCAATCAAGTGATAAGTTATTCGATTGAACAATATTTTGATATCTATAGTTATCACAATAACACCATAGATCAGGGATATTCAACTGGCGGCCCGCGGGCCTCATCAGGCCCGCCGAAATTTGAAAAAGGCCCTTTCAATATCTTGGAATATTACACATATATAAAAATATTTGGTGATATCTGCATAAAAACGCACAGGTACTTTTTTTATGTATAATATTTGACCTTAAGACTTTGTAATCCGCTACAAAACTAACTACTTTTTAATTGATACGGCCCTCGATTTCCGTTATAAGAAAAATTTGGCCCTTCATAATATTTAGTTGAATACCCATGCCATAGATGTTGAAATCGACTCCTTCATAAACACCTTCATGACTATTGTACTTTAGACCATCTGTGTACCCATGGCGATGACCATGTTGGTGCTGTACACAATGTCTGAAAATCCATGAGCAGGTGAGCTCTATTGCTAAAACTACTCACCATGATATTTTCATTTTCGGGTTATTGACTGCCGATAGAAGGTCTTACGTCATTTTTCTTTATTTATCCTGTTATCAGATTATTGTCATGTGTAATGTACAGTCATACATTTTATTTATTTTTAAACAAGGTTTCGCGACACCTTGTTATTTTATTGAGGGTAGGCCGTAATGGCAAAGGAATAAAAAATACTATATAGCGATAATTTACTATGGTGAATTATCGCTATATAAAAAAATTGACAAATACGAAAAAAAATCAATAACAAAAGAATACAAAGTTAAAATTTCAAGCTAACGAAAAGGAATACAATCCGATAAGACAATTAGATCAAAGTTTATAATTTCAAAAGAATAAAAAGGTATACAATCCGAGGAAGCAATTAGATTAAAACTTCCAATTTCAAAACAATCAAAAAGGAATACAACTCGGAAAAAAAGCTATAGAAAAAGAAACATAAAGAAATACAATTGCCCAAATCTATTCTCTTAGAAGATAAGTCGTAGAACATTCTAATCTCAGGATCCTTTATAGAATCCTATAGCAAATTTTCCCTGGCGATTGACTTACTAGTATCAGTAGTTTACCTATTATAAATAACATTCCTAATCTACGTCCTCAGTCGATTTACGAAAATCCCTTCGTATTAAGCTACACACAAGTGCGTATTATTTTAGTTATTTTATAAATAAAAGTTGTTATTGTTTAGTATCAGTTATTGTTGATTTATTATTCATTTTTATTTGTGTTTGGTAAGCACGCAGATACACACGCACCCCGATTGTCCCGCCACAATTTTTAACGGAGACTCTGTCGGGTTCATCAAATTTCCTAACAGACACACGCACTCATCAACACAAATATAATACACAAAATAAATATAACACACAAATATAATTCACAAATATATTACATAATACCACACCCTACCATAATATCATGTATACATTTCGTTGTGGTCCGCATTTCTAGATGCTATCCAATGCCATCTTCCAAAATTTTGCGCAGGGATTCGCCTTTATTTTCCTGTTAATAAATGTTATTATGTGTTTTCCGTAATATTTATGAATATTTAACTTATCTTTCAAAAAATTTGAGCAGGGCTCACCCCGCATTTCCAAGTTAATGAATGTTGTACCATACTTCCCATAATATTCAAATTAATTTTCAAAAATTTTGAGCAGGGATCTGCTTGTATTTCTAGTTCTGACCTAGGTTCAGCTAAAAATTACTTACAGCGACGGACCCGTGGTATGCTGGATCCCAACTCCATGGTAACTATCGTTCATAATCAATCAGCATAAAAATTGAACCCAATAAAATTATTATTCAAAACTTAAAATGCTAAACGAAAATTAAACAATTAAAAAGTACAAAAAAATTAACTAAACTAAATTGAATACAAAGATTTATTAGCTTAAAACATTACATAATAATTACACATTAAATAAAATTACCAAATCCAATACAAGGCACTCAAGCGGGTTTGTTAGAAGGACTCGGTGAGACTTTCATTTATGTCACTTCTACACTAGTCAATTCGGCGGGCAAAATTAAATGTAACACCCATAGATTTATTTATTCCGAGGGCATTAACATTGGTGTGTTACAGGGTAAGCATACATTTTACCTCATCGTGCTGTTTCCAGTGTAACCCAGAATAAAAACAACATTTCTCCTCTTGATACCCGTTGAGTGATCAAGGTTGGTAATGTATCAGGAGGGTGAGTGCTCGCAAAAAGTGAGCGCATTACTTGCATTGTAATTGTCGGGCACTTCTTGGGTTCACGGAATATCGATAGAAGATTTATGTCCGTTTTGCTCTGGTCCCTCAATTAAATTGTTTTCCCAAATTCTCTAAACTCTCCAGCATTCTCATTAGACCGGCATCAAACATACTCAAAATTAAAAAAAATATATTGATACAATTGTTGGGCTAGAACTGATTCCTAGACCCAAAATCTTGTAAATGTGACAAAATGTGGAGGTACATAACATGCACACATAGCAATAAGTTTAGCCAAAATTAAAAGATAAAACATCAAATAAACAATAATAATTAAGAGATAATAACAAAAAATAAAAACAATAAAATAAAATAAAACAGAGAAACATAGAAATATAAAAAACAGACTCGAACAAAATCGAAAGATAGTAAAAATGTTAAATTCTAGATAAAAACCAGAACAATCCATAAAAATGGCGATATCCATCATAAAAGCCATTCAAATCATCGAAAGTTAATAAAAATAAATAAATTAGTTTTAAAAATAAAAATTCAAGAAAAGAATGCAGAAAAAACAATGCCAAAATAAAAATTAGCTTTAATTTAATATGGAATGTTCTGGAAATGCCTAAATCCATCATGAAGGCAAATTTAACAAAAAATAATTAAAGAATAAAAATTTAAAAATGGAAATAAAAATTATAGCACTAAAATTGCCATTAAAATCATCAAAATAGAAATAGAAAATTCTAGAATTAGAAAGAATTCGAGTTTGTTTTAATGCATCAACGCACACACACACCTATTTGCACACACAAAAATAGGTATATATACTGATTTGACCAGGACTGAATCGGCGGGACTGAAACGGCGGGACTGAAATGTGATGCTCCGATGCCAGCCACCACTGAGGAGATTACTCCACAACTCTATAGATCGTAGTTTGTAGTTTTATTTTCGAAATTTTATTTTTGAATTATTTTTTATTGAATTTACCTCCATTATGGATTTGGGCATTTCCAGAACATTCCATATTAAATTTAAAATAACCAAACTATTTGACAAATCAAAGAGCTAAACGATGTACAAACTCAAGTAATACGAATACCAAGCCCATTCCGACGAAGTCCAGTACTAATAATCAAACTTAGATGTTGGAAGAATGGAATGGTAACCGAATCATCTGGAGGGATCATGAAATAACACTAGGCCTATTTCCATGTCATTGGTCACTTGGTTAGTTTTCGGATATAAAATTAAAAACACATCATACGGACTCTAATGCATCATTAAGGCTTACTTTTCCGAACTCCTCCGACTCGTGATTCGTGTCCTTAGCCTGGAATTTTCTTAAATCGACCATCCTAAAAATTGTTGGATCAATGGATTCTATAAAAAATGAATGAACTGGACGGAACGTCGGGTTATATTCCAGTAGTAAATAGATACCCTATTGGTGTGCTGATTTATTAATCGTCTTGGTTCCCGGGTGTTAGAACAGAGATATCGAAATTTCTTACCCCACACCACTTGGCCGGAATTATAGTGGGAAGTGCTCCATCTCTCTACAACGAGCCTTCCATTTTCGCCTCGTAAACTGAATTTCTCCGTTAGTTGGCTTGCGGCTACGCGATCAGCCCTCATATCTTTTAACAGTCAGAACACGGAAATGAGAACCACGTTAATGATTAATATGATACACGGGGCTTTGTAAACTTCAGCCGAAACATAATAAAGAAATATCTTAGAGAAAAATGAATTCTGGGAATTCCCAAGTAATAATAGCCACTAACTCGGGTATAACGATGATCGTCGAGATTCTTACCCGTTCCCATGCCTACCATTTTGGCTATCGTGACGATGCTTCCGGCATCATCCCTCAATCATGGCATAATGCGTTCAACCATCACACATCATTTAAACTAGAGTATAGGAACTAATTTATTTGCAAGAAAAATTCGTTCACATGCATCATCGGATCATCTGCGTCTCGCGTTCATCCGAAACCTGATAACTGATCTCACTGGCTTTTCCTGGGTAAAATAAATACAAATTCGCGGTGATGTTGATGTTGTTTGCACGCAATGTTGTGGTGACCCGTTAAAACCAAAATCTAATACCTGTGACTCAATTGTTAAATGCTCACTTACATTCACATTTCGAATCCATACGCGAACCACTACCCGACTTACCTGTTATTTCTCCTGGTCTCTAATTTTCATAACTCAGTAAAATTAATTTCAAAACAATTATTTTGTATTCACCAAAGACAGTTGAAAACCATGAATAAAAGAACGGTCTTGCGAATACTGAAAATATTGATCAATGTTATCCAAATCTATATTTTCAACAATAAATTTAGCATTTTCACTGAATGGTTCGTAATCATTTAATTGGTCTAGACATTTAACAAAGTAATCAAAATGAGGCGAATAATCTTCATTTTTATAATTACAAATTATTCTCCTTTGTAAGAAAATAGCAACTTTACAATTTCTATTTATTAGCATCAGTTCATAAACCGTTCTGAGAAATGATCCGTTATGTCATCATCATAAATCACATCACTGGCAATTATGTAATCAATATTTCCAAGAAAAATTTGTCTATCATCTTCATTTAAATGAAACTTGGACAATCTTGATATATCAGTATTTATAAATTGGAAATTATCATTTATGGTATGGTTCCAATCAAACATTTTAACTTTAACATTAGATTTATTATGATTATTATTGAATTCACAAAGTTCGAGGGTGTCTAAATTAAAATCTGTCGCATAAATTTCTTTAGCAAATGAAGACATCAATATAGATAAAAACCCAATTCCACAACCTAATTCAATAATATTTGAGTTCTGTAAAATATTTTTTTTATTAATTATCCAATCTGCTAACACAATACTAGAATTCCACATTTGAAGGCCAACGGAATCCAAATCTGTTTCGATACGATGGTATAAATATATATAATTATCTCCTCTAGGAATGTCATCCTCAAGATCAAAATCTGCTGACATAGAACTAGAAAATAGAGGACTTGACACAGAGTATGATAATTTGGTACAGCACATTTCCAAATTAAAATTTTCAACATATTCAAACCAATGGAAAAATTGTAAATGAAAATCAGAAGTAATATTTTCAGCATTCATAAAATAGAAACTTATTTGACAAATGAGTTGCTCAGGGTTTCTAAATTTCAATGAATATCTAATATTTAATTTTTATAAAATAATAATATTGTAATTTAAATAACGATCTAGTTAATATTTAAACAAACATATTGACTTCCAAATATACTAGGTTTGAGAACTTGGATGGCACGCGAAATATTTTTTTTATTTTTAAATTTAAAAAATTAAAATCCTGATTAAATAATCCGTGAAATATTAATTAATTTAACTTTTATTAATTATCAAATGTTTTCTAAGATAAACGACAATCGTTTTAANTTAAAAATATAATGGCTTCTTACATAGACCATGAAAAGAAAAGTAATTCTGCTGTTTGGAAACATTTTTTACGAGAAGAAAAAGGACAGACAGCGATGTGTAAGTATACCGACTGCAAAAAAATTCTAAAAATTGGGGGTGGGTCAACGAAAGGTCTCCATACGCATCTACTTTCGTCCATAAAATTTACATCACAACAGCTACTACTTCGGCTACACATCAGATGAACCACCAACAAAAAAATCGAAAACGTTAACCAAGTATTTTCCGATGCTGGAACGAGAAGAAAAATCACTTCCTGCTACACTTGCAAGGTTAACCGCACTTGATGGGATTTCATTTAACGTTATATGCCGTTCTTCTGATTTACGTGCAGGTCTTATAGCAACAGGATTCAAAAGTTTACCTACAACAGTCAACACAGTGCGCAAAATAGTTGTAGATTACAGCAAAAAAATTAAGAATTCATTAATTACGGAAACAGATGGCAAAAAAAACCCACAATTCGGTGTTGGTGAGAGATTTTCCTTATCGTTTGATGAATGGACATCACTACGTAACCGTCGGTACATGAATATTAATTTACATGCTCAAAATTGTCAGTTTCTGGAGCTTAGGCTTAATTCGAATAACAGGATCAATGCCTGCAGATAAATGTATTGAGCTCCTAGAACAAAAGCTCGCAGAATATGGACTTGATTTGCGAAAAGATATCGTCGGAATTATGACTGACGGATCAAGTGTAATGAAAAAAGTTGGGAGATTATTACCTGTAAATCAACAATTATGTTTTGCCCATGGTGTGCAACTGGCCGTAATTGAAGTACTATATCAAAAGCAAAATATAGAAACAGATCAGCAATTCGACGAAGACGAACAATCAGAAGTAGAACACAATTTTTCGGAGAGTAACGACGATGAAATTTTTTCTGACAACGAAGAATTGGTTGATCTCGATTCTGGTCATAGGCATGGAGGAAACCAAAGTGATGTTACTGAGATAAATTCCGCTCCAGTGATCAAAAAGGTACGAAAATTGATAGTAATGTTCAGACGATCGCCAATAAAAAAAGATATCTTGCAGAAATATGTTGCGGCTGAATTTGGGAAGCAAATAACTCTAATAAAAGATTGCAAGACTAGGTGGAACAGCCTTTTGTCAATGCTTGAATGTATCTATTTATTAAAAAATTGTATTCAAAAGGCATTGATAGACATAAGTCTACCTGAAGGTGAATCATTTGCTTTATCTAATGATGAGCTTAAAATGATATTTTCTATCATTAGTGCTCTAGTACCAGTAAAAGCAACAGTCGAGGCCCTTTGTCGTCGGGATGCTAGTCTGTTCACAGCCGATGTTGCTATAACTTTTATGTTAAAAAAACTTAAAGATTCTAACAACGTTATATGTCAAAAATTGCATTCAGCTCTCATTCTTCGCATGCAACAAAGGCAGACAGATATCAATGGTGTACTTCAGTATTTACATAATGGTAGGACAAACGTTCAGTCCGAATCTGAAATAGCGCTCGTAACAGTTCCATCTGCCGTAAAATGTCGCAAAATAATAGTTGAGTTACTCGAAAGATTAGATGCTGCAAATCCAGCTACAGCACTAACAGCTCATGAGTCCGAAGTTGAATCTTCTGTTTCAAATGAGGCACCTATCGAAATTGTTTCAGATTCTTCTGATTCTCCATCTGAATCTCTTTCCTTTTCTCTTGAACAACCTTTAACTATTGCAGACGAGCTCAATAAAGCTATAAAACAAGCACATTTTCCGAGGATGCCAATTCGATGTGAGATGCTGTCAGCGAAAATTCAAAAGGAAATAGTATTGTTTTAAAATGGAGGAACACGTGGTGATTTTTTGCAAAGAGCGTATGATTTTCTAATGACAATCAAACCAACCAGTGTAGAGTCCGAACGTGCCTTTTCTGCGGCCGGACTTTTTGCAACGAAAATAAGAAGTCGTATGGGCGATGAAACTTTGGATGCACTATGCTTTCTTAAAAGTTATTTTAAAAATAACAAAGAATAATTAGGTATTTTTTTATAATTGTTTAATAATTAAAAATGTAACTTTTACAATGAACTCTTTATAATTTATTAATTAAGAATATTATAAACATAATGAATTTGATGTATAATATTATAAAAACATTTATTTTCTTTATAATTTAATAAACTATTTTTTATAAACTTATTTTTGAATGTGTCATTTTTTTAAATACCTGTTCTTGAAATATATTAACATATTATTTTAACAAAATTAATCTCTTTCTTTTTCTATTAATTTGGTTAAAATAGTATGTTAATATATTTCAAGAACATGTATTTAAAAATCCCGGGACTAATCCCCGGATCCCGGGATTAGGAAAATGCAATCCCGAAATCCCGGGATTGCCAACCCTACTCCCATAATCGTTGTAATTGCTCCGTTTTTGACCTAATGGGTTTTGACTTCCTTAGTTATCGTTTTCTAATAAGTTATTTCTGTTGACCTTTTAATAATCCCCCTTCTTTTGTTTACCCTTGTTTATCCGACTATTTGGATAATTGCCCTCTAAATTCCTAGTTTGTTTAATCTCCAAAATTTCCGCGCTCGGGTTCTTCATTGGCTCGGACTTCCCACTAGCTCGGGTTTCCATTAGCCAATTAATTAATATATAGTTTGTGTTTTTCCTTATTTGCCTGTTTTTCGACATTTTCTAACAATTTCTTGCTCACTGTCTTCTTCGCCATTCCTAATCTACGCCTCTCCTGTTTTCCAGCTTCAATTTCGATAACTTTTCACTTTATTCCACTTCCTCAGGTTTGCGCATTTTTCCATTTCGTGTCTCATTGTACCCATTTATAGGTTCTGCCTTTGTCATATCTTTCTTTGCCATTACTTCTCTAATAGACCGCCATATTTTTTCGTTCAATTTCGGGTTTCTTTTTAGTCGGAACTATTCAATTTGATATAGTTTAATAATTTACTTTTACAACCTCAACAGACACATAAAATCTTGAAATGAATTCAGTGACGTGCATCGGGTTTGCTTACTTCGCTAACTGCGTTTAATTTTTATCTGGGTATTATTTAATAAAATATTGTATTCGCGAATCTTGATGTTTGATCGATTTTAACTGACCATTTCCAGAAATGAGACAGAACTTAAGTATCTTATTCTAATTTTGATCCAATTTCAAACTTTTAGTAGAGTGTAGAAATAAGACCTTCTAACGGCAGTCTAGAACCCGTTAGGAAGAGCAATAAGAGTAGTTCTAGTATAGGGGATCATCTGCCTTATGTTTTCCACCGGTATCGCACATTAACAACGTGAATCAACTTCTTGGGTGCCCTGTCACTTTAAAACAGTCATGTGGCTGTTTTGCGAAAAATTTCATTTGTGCTCACCTTGATTAACCATGAGCCATAGACCTTGACAATCTAATGATTCGGTTGGAATTTCAATGGTATTTTCGTATGAACGGCCAACACTTTATTATCTTGATATTTAGTAATATTAAATTGACATTATATTTATTAAAAAATTGACTATGAATCAGTACAAATATTTTTTGATTTTCACGAATTTTTGACAGACCTTTTTCAATGATTTTGATGATTTTGGAAAACAAATCCTATGATAAAACAATTCGACAAACTGATTTGTTCTGGCCCAACACGAGTAATCATTTCATTAAAATAATAAAGTTCATAATAAATGAAAAACGAATTATGTCTTCTATTTATTTTATTGTCTGAAATTTATTTACTTATAATATTTACTGCAAATTTTATTTCATTTTAAATTACTTATTACTTTTCTTATTCATTCGTTTATCATTCTGGTAAAATTAAAAAAAATATTTTAACAAGTTGTAATAATTATTTAAAAGATAACATGATTTTAATGTTAATTAACAAATTATTCATTTTCATTCACTAAAATTTTATAGTTTAAGAAAATATTGTTTTAATATACAAATTTAATACTAATTTTTCACTCTTGTGCTTTTAACAATTATGGTTAAATCATTGAAGAGACCTAATATTTTGACTTCTGATGAAGTTATTAAACGACGTATTAATTAAAATTTTTTTTACTATATTTAACTATTATTTTCAGCTCGTATATTACCTGAAATAAAAATTTCTGATGCCGAACCTGTTAGAAATGAAAAATGGATTAATCGCGAAAGAATTTTATATATTAAATCTAGGGGAGTATCATATAAAGGGAGAGAATTAATTAAAAATTTAGTTCGTTTATCACCCCATTGTCGAACAGAAAATACTTTAGATGTTAAGGGACAATTGTCAGTTGTTTCAGAAATTGCCGAGAGTAGAAATTGCTCAAAAATAGTTCACTTTGAAGCAAGAAAAAATACTGACCTGTACATGTGGATCGGTAATACTAACGGAGGTCCGTCAGCCAAATTCCTTTTGAAAAATTTCGAAACTTGTGAAAAATTCAAGTTTACTGGTAACTGCTTACATAGAAGCAGACCTTTATTATCATTCAGTAATGATTTTGACAATAGACTTGAGTTTCAATTTATTAAAATAATGTTTACATCAATTTTTGGTATACCGAACATGCATCCAAGAATACAACCATTTATTGATAGGATTTATTCGTTCTCGGTTGTTAAGGGAAATATTGTTTTCAGGACACTATCAAATTGTTGATCATAAAAGTCAAGAATTAGTTGAAATTGGCCCAAGAATGTTATTGGAACCAATTAAGATCTTTGAAGGTTGTATGAGCGGGGAAACGTTGTATTCAAACGAAAATTATATCACTCCAAATCAAATACGAATGGAAAATAAGAAACAAGAAATTTTGGCCAAAAGTTTAGCAAAATCCCAAAAAGAGAAAGTTCATAAAAAAGCTCAGCCTGGAATTTATGCTGTTGATGAGACAGATGAAGTTTTTGCTTAAAATAAATCTGAATTTTTAATTAATTTCAGTTTTACTGATATTGCTATTCGTATATTTTGTTATCGGCATTAAATTTGTCATATAATCTTAAAAGAGGAGACTTTTAGTTTTATGTACTATTACACCAACGAGCAATTGCTATAACTTAATCTCGCCCCATCAATTGATCTAATGGTTCATATGTAAAAAAAATAAGTTAGTGCAAACATCTTAGACATATTGTGGGAAATATTTTGACATGGTTGTAATAATTAAATCATAATTGGGATTCTGAAAATGAAGCTACACTTTTCACTATTTAACACATTTCCCCACAATATTTTCAAACTTAAACAGCTGCGCTATTATAGGTATAGAATTTGTCAGTTAAAATTTTTGTGAATTAGACAGACATGCCATAAACTTATACCTTTAAGGAGGGTGCGGTCATTTTTTACCACGAGTCAGTAAAATATCTCGCTGATAAATAAAGTTTAACCACTTAATTTTCTAAAATACACCGCACCAGTTGTTTATTTACAAGTTTTGCAAACACAAATTTCGGTGCTGCACATTGTTCACAACAAATACAAACAATGCAATAAGTCTACGATTTTTACACTACACACGCTGCCTTCGCTTCATCACAACAGATGTTGCCGATTCAATAGTGGGGTTCACTTGACACATTTCTTTCGCAATACCAAAGAGAGTCGCGCTGACTTATATTTTCGCCAGTTACTTTAAGATGAATCATTGTTGAAACACACTATGTCTCACTATTTGTATATAATGTGTGTAGTGTAGTTTTATATCATATTGTTTAACAAGCACCGGGTCAAAAGAGTTCATCAAAGACCTATTCAATAATTTCATTGTCACCGAATTACCTATACAAAAAGAGAAACTGCGAATTTGTGCGCTGCAAACGGGAGCCCAATTAAAACGTTCGGGAAACAAAACATCAAAAATTGTGTTCCCCGAACTGCTTTACGAAATCTTGTACTTTCTTAAATGTTCTTCAATCTTTTCGTTACTGTATCTCTTAAAGACTTTCAACTTTGAGAGCCTTTCATTAAATAGAAATTCTTGTAATTATTATTTTTTTCTCGTGAGGCCATATTATATTTCTATAAAATTATAAAATAAGAAATAGTACAAAAATATATATTCCAAAAAATAAGTATTATTGAAGCAATTTAAAATTATGTTAATTTTAAATTCTTTACAATAAAACTTTAAAATTATAATATGAATTAAATATTAATTTTATCCATATAACAGCATTAAATTAATAGAGTTCTTAATCTTAGTAAGGATCGTATGGTCTACATCTCGACGTTGTTACTTCACACTCGTGCCTCACCGACTCATCGTTCTCATGTCAGCACGAAATAGTCGCTTTTAAGAATTTCTCTCACCAACCGTGCTCGCTTCGTTATACAGCATTCGAGTAGTGACTTATAATTTTTATTTATCGGGATGGGTTATGTCATTCAAGGGTCAACATTTTAAATTTTATATCCATTCACACCCGCATTCATCTTCATGCAGGCCGAAAATTAAAGTAATAACTAAAATATTGATTCTTAAAAAGATAAAATATAAAAAATGCAATGTACTATTCAGAAATATTAGAGCAGCAACAATCAAGCAATTGACATTCTAATATTTTATTTATTTTCATTAAAACTAGAAATTAATTTTTTTATCACATAATAAAGACAAATTAAAAAGGAAAAATTTATTCTCAAAAATAATCATGCAAAAATATAAATCCCTAAAAATTAGAGACAGTAGCACCATTTACCGACCAAATTAATTTTAACATTTCTGAAGTTTGATTGAATAAGACATTCGGACATTTTATGATTTGATACAACAATTCAGAAAATTCCAATAGATATTTTTCCACTTCTCCAAAACATTTTTTGAGTAATAATTCCATGTTGATTGAAAGACGAGAATTCAAGGCGAGAAAGCAATTGTATTTCTCTTCAATCGAAAGGTTGCAATTGCTACAGAATAATGAAGCAGTAGAAACGACATTCTTGCATTGCATACAAATTATTTCCGGCTCTGAAGGCAATTGAAGTAAACTTTCGAAGGTGGGCCAATTATCAACACAAGCAACGCATAGACAGTCGAAATAATATTGCTCTTTGAGTTTTTGTTTTCGAATATTCAATGGAGTTGTTGCATAGTGAAGAGAATAATTGTCGAATATTTGTTCACCTTCTTTGATATTGGCGAGAGCTTTAAGAACACACTGACCACTGGACATAGTAATTCTGACTACATTTGGTGAGCAAGAATGATTAATTAAACTTAAGGCAGGGTATAAAACGTTGCCTACGTAATTGACAGAACTCGACTCTAAGCTCCCATTAATTGGAATTGAAAATTCGCTTAATGAATGAGCATTGCAAGGCAAACCTTGTAAATGCTTACATATGGCTTCGGCTAGCACAACAATTTGATTACTATTACAATTTGTAATGTTTTGTTTTTTAGCCATCTGAAAATTATTATTCAAATATGAATGCTTGAGGAAAAAACCGTTAAAAATAATATAATATTCAATAAAATTGATTGATTCAAATAATTTTAGTCATAAATAAATTTTGGTTATATCTAACAACAGCCCTTAATTGCAATTAAACAATAAACATTAAAAAGCTGCCAGTATGCAAACCTACTTCACAGTCATGTTGTTTACATGCAATTCTGCTTCTGCATCTACAAAAAAATACAAAGAAAAAACACTGTTTTTTCTGACACATTTCATAGGTTGACCACAATTTCTGCATAAATGTTGTTAGAGGAGACTGTGTTCTAAAATCCAAGCTTCATTAGAGATCAAAAGAGTAGACAACTCAAACATATCCATTGGTTATTTTATATTTATAGAAATATATAATAAAAAAATATGTAATCAATTTAATTGATTTTTAATTGCTTTTTAATGCTAATTGTTTAATTGTTTAATTGAAATTAGGGGTTTTGGCTGTTGTTACATATAGCCCAAATTTTGATTTCTAAAATCCCAATATATCATAACAATATATTATTAATTATAATATGCTATTTACAATAATAAGTAACTTCGCACACCCGAAATTAATGTAATGATTTTAGAAATTATTAATTATGCTTGAGTTACGTAAATGAGTGCAAATAACATACAAAATTCTAGTACAAATCAATTAAAATTCTGCAAAATTAATTCAATGAAACAAAATTTAAGTAGAAAAATGAATAAATTATCTGAAAGATCGATAATTTTCGGAGGAAAGAGAAGGTAAGAGCGGTTAGCAAACAAAAAGATAAAGATGAATATATCATGTTTAAATTCACAGAGGTGCGAAGAAATACAAAATTACAGACGAATAGTTGATAGAAGGCTTTAAAAAGTCTATTAGAGCGACTCCGGGAAGCCTGATGATTAACGAAGCAACGAGTATAAATAGAGAAGAATTTGATGAATTTTGTAAATGTGAAAATCTTACTCAGATTCACAAGTGTTTTTATATATAAAAATATAGTTAGAAGTGGGCTCAATTCTTGTATAACCTGTCCGAAGAATCAAAATTATATTATTGCCCGTGAATTGAACAAACGAATTTGAATTGTGAAGATGTTTTGTTGGGCAAAAGTGTTCTTGTAGTTTTAAAAATAAACATATGGCGTTATATTCCTAGCGAAACCATGTATAAATCCAACAAAAATAATTAAGCAATAATCGAGTTGTTTAAATGAACCCAATAATAAATAAATTTTGTATTTTACTAACTTTATAGCATTAATTCTAACTTTTGTTTCTTTGTTGGGATTAAATGAAATAAACAATACTAAGGTTTTTATATTTCTAAATTTCTTTAAACATTTTTCCGATTACAAAATCTATTTTTGTTTACTTATTTTCCCATAACTGAGGCTGAAAATCCGATTTCTGTGATTTTTCTCCATTTGATTATTATTTATTTATTATTTATCATTTATATTAAAATGAGCGATAATTAAATTGAATGAGAATTGGACTGATTGAAACAATTGGGCAAAGTCAATACCAGATACTGATATAGAGACTACAAAATATTATGTACCATCAGATGAAACTGTTAAAATCTCAGATAAAGATATAAAACGCTACGAAAATGGTCGATTTAATACTTTCGAGACCTTCCTAGCTACACAATTCGGCATTTGGCGTTTGTCCCTACCAAACAATGGAGAAATATGGAAGGATGGTATGGCGATCAAATTAAAGTATACCAAACCACCACTAGAGGCAAAAATGTCGATATTGGAACCAAGTGCAAGAAAGGAAGACCTTCGAAAGCTAAAACAGCTTTACTGATACGACGACAATTTTCGAAATAATGTTCTGTGATTTTTCAATTTCAAAATAATATTAAATAATGGTCTTTTTTTGTTTAATGTTTTTTCCTAAATTTATTAATGTATTTTTTCATTTAAATTAATGTAGTTCTTTAAATAAATTAATACTCAAAAGTAATTTCAATAATGTTATTAAATTAATACTAAATCTTTATTATATTAATGCCCAATTAAACACTAGCCATTATTTACTATTATTTTTTATTATTATTATTATTGTTAGACGCAATTAAATTCAAATGTTCTTCAAGCATTTATTTTTATAACAACTTCAAAATTGTGCCGTTTACTAGCGTATTTAAACACCGAGGCGTGATAATTATTAATATTAATGTAATTACCGGTCATACATTTAATTGATTTAATTTAATATAATTTAATATAATATGATATAATTTAATATAGAATTTAAATATAAAAATTTAACAGAAATAATTATTTCTACTAACTGATCTCACTTCTACATTTAACCATAATAATTCTATATAGGGGTTTACTAACTCCTTACAATTATTAATATTATTTATTATTATTATTATTATTTATTATTATTTATTATTATTATTTATTATTGTTATTATTATTTTTATTTATTATTATTATTTATTATTATTATTTATTATTATTATTATTTATTATTATTATTGTTATTATTTATTATTATTATTTATTATTATTATTATTTTTATTTATTATTATTATTGTTATTATTATTATTATTATTATTATTATTATTATTATTGTTATTATTTATTATTATTATTATTATTATTATTATTATTTTTATTTATTATTATTATTGTTATTATTATTATTTTTTATTATTTATTATTGTTATTATTTATTATTATTATTATTGTTATTATTATTATTATTATTGTTATTATTATTGTTATTATTATTATTATTATTATTATTATTTATTATTATTATTATTGTTATTATTATTTTTTATTATTTATTATTGTTATTATTTATTATTATTGTTATTATTATTATTATTATTGTTATTATTATTATTATTGTTATTATTATTATTATTATTATTATTATTATTATTATTTATTATTATTATTATCATGGTTATTATTGTTATTGTATTTATTAAAATTTTTTTTGATAAATACAATGTCAATTGAAAAGAAATCAGAGGTGAAAATTGAAAAAAGTTATAATAATATTATTAATAATTTAATTATTATAATTTACTATTAATAAGGGGGAACTGCATTTTTACCTCTTAGTTCTCCCGTCCGATATACTAGTGCATAAATTTACCTGCATATAACAATCTGCGAGAAATAAACCGCTAATGCATCTGTCAACCAAATCATCGAACTCTCTCAAACTTTCATTCGTTACTATAGAGATGGCACTGAAATAATTTCCACTGTCAACGATTTCATTTTCATCGGTTTCGAATCCACCACTATTGAATCGTTGCATGACGCGCTCGATCACTGTCAACGGAGTCCTGGCAACGGTCCCATAAGCCAGCAGGCCCAACTGTTGGGATCTCGTTGATAAAATCTCAGTCATAAGCCCGCATTCGAGATCGTGCCTCAATTGTGAGATAGAATTATCTCGACATTCCACAGAACAAAATCCAACCTGAAAATTAAAATTTTTTAACCTCAAAAGAAAATCTATTCAAAACAATTTTAACCAATTAAAATCTACTTTACTTTGCAACAATTATCACAGGGAATCAAATTATGCTGATATCGAAGACAGCTGTAGCAATGCGTCATAAAGCATTCGGTCGATAATCGATATGAATACGGAAACTCGACAGCCAAAACATCTCCTGAAATACAATATATATTAAACATCCAATCAAAATTGGCAGATTATTATTAACCAATTGTGATGTCTGTACAAGCGAATATGCCTCTACCATCGATGTCATTGATTTTCAGGCACAATTTACTACTCATTGATGGGATTTGGGCATTAATCGGATTGAGTGGAGTTTTATACTGTGGGTAACTCAGTGGCAATTCAACTGAAACTGGATTATCGGGAATAATTGATTTCTTCTCACATAATCGTAGTCCATCATTAATTCTCTTTTTCCAGTTGGACAACATGGTGATTTTATTATTCAAGTTATTTAAAGCGTCCATAAAAATCAATGAGGCTTTCTCGAAATCTTTCAGCATTAATAATGATTCTGCTTTTCGAATAATGAGCTTATATTGTTTTGATTTAGGATAGTCATACTGTTTACGTGTCAAATTAATTGGAAATATAACCAAATACTTACTTCCAGAGCATAATTGATATCCACTATACAAGCTTTGTAAAGACCCATTTTAAAAAGCACCATAGATCTATTTCCAAACGAGTATGATTTTTGAATAAAAGATTTAGCATGAAAGAGAGCATTTGTATAAATCTTATAGAGTGAATTTAAATCTACATTTTGTTCGTTAAGTTTTGAATTACCACTTTCGCGTAATTCTGCGCTTAACTCATCAGATTTTTCATCAGAAACAAATAAAACATCTTGTTGTTTTGATTTAATTAAAAATTTTATAATTTCAGATGTCGAGTTAAAGCCATTATATTGACAACTTTGTTTCTTTAATGATGAATAAAACTTAAAGTAGGCCTTAAAACAATAATAAAATCAATGGTTAATTTCATATATAACTATAAAAATTTTTTGATTATTTCACATAAAATCATTTAAAAAATTAAATCTATCATTAATAATTTTTGAAAAATAAATTTTCAATATACTTTAAATTAAAAATAAATGATATTAAAATGATTGATTTGATTAATTAAAAGAAATGTATTATTACTATAAGAACTTTTTTCAATTTTCACTTCTGATTTCTTTTCAATTGACATTGTATATTAATTTAAAAAATTTACTATTTTGATCAAAATCATTTGAAAAAGTCTGTGCCGAAAATTCGTACATATAAAAAAACATCTTTACTGATTCATATTAAATTTTTTTAATAAATATAATTTAATATTACTTTAAAAAGTAGTAATTTTCGAAAAAGTGTAAACAAAGATTAAATATTAACATTTTATGTATATATTGAATCAAGTGAAGCTCAACGTTGAATTTATAGTTTTTCAATGCTGCTATTTATATTGAAACATAATAACTTATTGGATTAAAATAATTGATAATAACAGTTTCTTTTATCATAGGATTCAATTTGTTTAAATCTAATTGTAACAAGAAAATCATCAATTAAAATTGCGCGCATAATTTAGCATGCAGGAATTTAGCACAGATTTCCACACTTCGAGAAAATGTTAATTCTGTAATCGAATACTCTGACCATTTTTAATGTGTTATCATTGTCTTCCAATTTTATTACTATTTATTCATGGTAATTGAGTGGAGTTTTGTACTGTGGGTAACTCAATGACAATTCAACTGATACTGGATTATCGGAAATAATTAATTTCTTCTCCCATATTTGTAGTCCATGATTATGTCATCTTTGTCTTTCTTCCAGACCTAAACTCCAAAACACCCCACAATCTTACTTTTTTACAATCTATTTATAAAGTGATTGAGAACAAATAGGCAAGTGAGCCCATCACCATTCCATTCTCACTTGTAATTTTCTGACTACCGACCAGGACCATTTTTAGGGTCTGGTGAGTAGGACTATCGCCCTGGATGTGGAGGTGCCTAAATGATGCAATAATTTTGAGAAAACTCGCTCATTAAATAGTAAAGGCTTAAATTAAATATACACTTTTACATTTCGTAGTGATTTCGATTTATTCGATAGGTGGCACAAGTTTATTTTGGATTTGCTATAGTTTGAAGTTAGTTTGTATATTAGTCACACCACACCTAAGAGAATATAATCCTAAGAGACAACAAAGGTCAAGCGTTTAGAATACTAAAAATAAACTTTTCACAGTCAAGTACTAACGTCAGGTATTACGTGTTATTTTTTTGCTGTGGTCTTGGGAGGCACCAAATTTAACCGCTGCCCTGGACGCTGTAGTGGAATGAAAAATGCGTGTATGTACATAATTGTAGTATGTTGACATCACTGAGAATATGAAAATACATTATTGAATTTTCCAAGTTTTAGTTAGCAGTTCGTTTTAATAATAAATATTGAGAAAATCCTTTGAATATATAAAGTCATTATTATCATTATGAATAAAAATAAGAATTTTAATAACCTAAATATTGTGACCACGCCAAGTTCAACATTGAAGATGATACATAAAAATTCTGGGAAGAAGGAAAAAAATTATTCGAACTAATGCAAACCGCCGAAGAACATGGTAAGATTTTATAAAAACCTTTTTGTCAATTGAAGCTACAAAAATTATTATTTAAAATATTATAAATAAAATTCCAAAATTAGGATTCAAGCATCATTTTTGAATCCTAACAGCATAGCAAATGATTGAAATGGTGCTTTTAGCAAACAGAAGAAGATAATATTCGAGAAACAATTGTTTTAAAAAAATAGAATAAAATGTCAAAAGTATTCTGAAACATAATTTAAATATAAAATTTTGAAAATATTTTTATTTAAATTTGTTGGAAGATTTACAAGCTATTGGTGAAGTCAACGAAATAATTGTAAAATATGTAGAAGTTAAACGAGAGACAGAGACATAAAATATCACCTTTATTCAAGATAATCACTCTAACAGCTTAGAAATGGAACTGGAATATAGAAAATATGAGCTTCATTCAAACGCAGACACAATTTCTCGAAATGATTTTGACAATGAAAATTTAAACAAGAATATTATAGGAAATACATAGTACATTCAATAAGTAACCGGACTAACCTATGAAATATAATAGTACTTTAACAATATAATAGAATTGTTGGGGTTTGACCAGATATGCACAAAGACAAAGTGAAAATCAATAAAAACATCAATTTCACAATAATAATTTAAAGTACAAATTTAATATTGAAAACTCAAGAAAAATTAAAAATGAATATTTTCCGGGTGAAACTGGTATGGGCAGATGAGAACAATAAGACGAGTTCAAATATAATAAAAATAATGTTAATAGGTCCCTAGAATGAAATAATTACAAAAAAAGCTAAAATTAATTGAGAAATTAACTAGCCAATAGAAAACCCGAGCTAATGGAAAACCCGAGCCTTGGGATTGGACCCAAGTGATCAATCTAATTAGGTAGAGGCAATCGAATTAGCCGATGTGGACTTAAGTTAGAGCATATTGTCAAAAAAATAAATAAATTGCCCAAACTAATTATGTCAGCACGAGGTACCCCGGAGGAAAGTATCAAAGGTAATTTGATGAAGAGATAATATAATTACGAGACGGGATATAAAATCTAACGGCAAGTAAACAGAATTGCAAGTTGGTCGAAGAAAGAAGATCGATATTGTATTGAAAGTGTGTAAAAGTGAATGTAACTTAGTGCTAACCAACTCATTTTGAATCTAGTGTATCAGAAAGGGAGATATCCCGTTGGAAGATATATCCTTGCGCTCGATTCACGTTGAAATTGAAAAGTGTGCAGAGTAAAAAGATTTACTTAAAGTGGTGTAAACTGAAATTGTTTCATTAAGGTGTGTAATAAATGAAATTGTAATTGTGAGAAATTTGAATAAATATTATTGTGTTGAGTTGTTCGATTTGCTTAATAAAAGAACACCAAGAAGTCAAACAGTGGTACCGACTTACACAAAATACCAAACAATATTATTTATGGTTACAAAAATATTGTTTGTTTTAATATTCATGTGCATAGTAGCGTTTAAGGGCACATTTTCAATTTATTTGTCAAATGATCATACATTCTGTCGAGTATCAAAGTGTGATTTAATTTCTTGTTTTGTGTGCTGATTCAACAAATATAGAATCAATTGTAGATAATTTAGGAAAATATATGCTACTCACGTACTACAATCAACAATTAGATTAGCCAGTTTTTGATAAAACGTTGGTCGTCTTCATGAAATTTCTTAGCAAAAAGGAAGAATATTTGCAAATTGAATATATTGTAAGAAAATTGGCATCCAAGATTGTCTCGCGTTTTCCTTCTTCTTAAAAGTGTGAAAACCAGAAGGAATACTTCCAGCCAGACCTATTCATTTTTGATGATGATCGTCAACTAAGATTAACTAAAATTATATTTTAAATTCACAACAAGTTGGGATGATGATGAAGACGAGAGTGTAACTAGCGTCTGTCTATTACTATCTGACTTCGAGCAGAGGACTTCATTTGTCATTACTGTAAATATCTTACAAACTGTTGAATATCTCTATAAATCCTATAATTTTATAAGGACTTTTTTTTCAAATTTCACCCTGATTTCTTTTCCATTGATATTGTATTTATTAATGTTTTTGATATTCACGAATTTTCGATACTGCCTTTTTCATTCTTCCCCACTCGGTAGTCTACAAGAAGGCCATATAAGGAAAACGTAATTATTAAAATGATTGTCTCGTTCCGTTTTTCTCACGTTCACATTTTTCGGTACTCTATAAAATGAACCGTGACGAATTTTGAGGGAATATAGCCAATCGCAACACGAGGGATCTTCAACTGAATTTCGATTTAATAAGGCAACAGTACGTAACATCCTGAGTTTCACGTGTTTTATTATTTAGTTTTCAAGCTAAAAGGAAATATGAGCAAGGACTGTGAGCAGGCACACAAACAAGTAGAGCGGCTGCAGGCTCGGATAGTCAAATTCAAGGGCGGTGCCGAAAACTCGAAAGCACATGATTTAACCCCATAGATATGAAAAAACGGCTGGAGTTGATTCAACTTCTTCAACTTCAGAGCGCCTAGGATAAAACCGAGATTCGCCCCCTCAAGATCCAGGTTTGGGAGTTGGTGATCCAGCTCCACCAGAAAAAATATTGATCAAGACGTGACCAAACTCGTGGAGATAAACTCGCCGGCACAACCAAGCAAGCCAAAACGGAGGCGATTGGGTTGTGATACGCGAAAGACTGAAGAGACTTCGTCTGGCCAACTAAAACCAACCGCAGGAAATTGACCGACTATAGGTTCTGGGCTGTGTATGTTGTTATGAATAAATATATGTTACCAAATGAGTGCCTGACAATTATAGTGCAATTAGTGCGCTCACATTTTGCGAGCACTCACCCACTTGGCACAATACCAACATTGATCATTCAATGGAAGCTAAGCGGTAACACACCTTTGTATTCTGGGTTACGCTGGAAACAACTCGGAAAGGTAAAATGTGTGCATACCTATAACCCACCAGAATCAATATAGAGATAAGAGACACATTCGGAGAAGAAATTGAAGAGTGAATTAATAAAGGTTTGTTACAAAAGGTGAGGGGCGACGAGATCGGTATCATTCCTTCATTGACTGTTGAACATGGAAAATGTAAAGTCAGACCTCTCCTCATCTTCCTAGAGCTAAATGATTATATTCTCAGTCACACTGGAAATAACTCAGTCTGTCATGAAAGCTTAGGAAGATGGAGACAGATGGCTGAGAATTTGATTTTATTAGACCTGAAAAAAAGCTTTTCTACAATTGCACGTAGATGAATCACTGTGGAAATTTCAAACTATTCGGTTTAATAATATTAACTACAATTTAAAGTGTTTAGGATTTGGTGCACCAAAAATCATGTCAGCAATTTTGGGAAAAGTTTTAAAAATAGATAAATTATTCAATAAGGTATTATAAGTTGAATGGGTTGTGGAACATTTACGTAGTTTAGGATTAGAAACCAAACCTCCTGAAGTGATCAACAGTGCTAGGGCTCTGGGTTTGCAAGTGCAACAGCTTAAAGTGGCCAATTAATATGGTCTAGAGCAGTGGTTCTTAACCTGGGGTCCCGACACTATTTACAAAAAACTATTATTTTTGTTTGAAGCTGAATAAACAGATTTATAAATAATTATTAAAAAATGTATGTGTTTTACTATCAATTTATTAATTTTTTAACATTTCAGGGGTCCGTCGGTACCAATTATATATTTATGGGGTCCATAAGTTTGAAAAGGTTAAGAACCCCTGGTCTAGAGAGAACAAGGTGAAATGGTCAGAAAGTGGATATAAGATGAGCAAATGTGAAGTCTTCACAATATACGGAAACTGGTTGGAGATTTCCCAGGTGTGCCATGGTTTAGAGTAGCAATGCAGTTATGTGAAAAAATTTGTACAGGAGAAAGTAGAAAGACCCTGCAGGGAATGAAGCGGTATCGTTTATTCAAGAGATAAAAATTCGAGTGGAGCAGGACGGATGCCTGTGAAAGGTACATGGTATGTGCCAAAGATTAATTATGGGAGGATTTGGTGCGACACCAGCAGCATAGCTCTACGTATATTTGTAGAAATATATAATAGTGTTGTTCAAGATGGTGCATGGCTTTGAAAAAGAACGGATTTAGTCAAATAAATCTTGGTGAATTAAAGTCGGTTCGTAAAGGTCTGGAATTAAGAATTCAATGGGACCTAAAAAAATGGAAATAATGTACTGATTCTATATCTGTTGCTGGCTGTTTGAGAGCTGTTCAAAATGACAACTACAAAGTAAAAGTTGAAGATATTTCAAAAGTTTTCAGTTAAACGGCGGTTAGTAATAATAGTGGTGCTATTGGAATTCGATTTGGAAATCACGGTTACATGGTAAGATCAAAAATTAATAAAACTGATATACTAGAACTAACAAAAAATGAATGAAAGTTCTTGCATAAATGGCATGTATGACATTGTCAGTAAATGAAATCATTACGCGACATAAACAGCATCATTCATGTATAGATAAATCGGTTTACTTTATACAGAATGAAAATTCGCAATCATAAAAGTGGCCAAAGAATGCTTAGAATGTAGAGCAATCGACTCTGCACATGTAGTGTGGGAAACGGGTACGTTGGAAGTTCATGGTGATTGGAAGATAATCGCGATAGGCACAAAGCATTATAAGAATAGGAATGACCTCAGTATTGTTGACTATGAATCCAGTCGGTTTGTTATTTGGAGAGCGGTAGACCGAGACTCCGTTGAGAGTGTTTTCTCAAATATCGGACAGATAATAAGGAAAAGGAGTCATGTGGATAAAATGTTATGTGATTACGGTAAATTGTTTCGATACGCAGAATTAAAAACTACATGTGATAAATCTGGAATTAAGCTAACTTTTAGAGGTGCTAATCGACTTTCGGGTAATGGAATCGACGAACTATAAAAAGAATGGCGGCAAAATGCAATAAAAATCCACTAGAAATGGTGTTTTGGTACAATTTTGCACCATTCAGGAATGGTGAAGCTTCGTCAGCATGGCGTATTCATGGCGTTTTCTACACCATAATGCTGAAGAAAAACAAGTGGATTGTCGGTATATACTCGGACAGCGGGATTTTGTCAAACCGGTGGTAGCAAAGTTTACGTCTAAATGTAATATTGGATTGGTCACAAAATTCATGTCTACCACAAAGATAGACGTTGATGGTCTTTCAAGACACATTTCGAATCTCAGGTCAACTCGAGCAAGAAAGAATCAACCCAATGGTATATGCCACAATCAGGTGTATAGTAAGATGAAAGCAATGAGTTGTCAAATCATTCTAACACAACAGTTGACGATAAGTCAAAAGAAGAGGCCAATTTAGTAAATTTGAGATCCACCAGGGCGCGTCGACTACAGGACTCTATAAGATTTTATTGTTGATCAAGGGATGTTGTGATAAATTAAATGAAAATTTCTTTTTATAATCAGACCTATCAGTGGAATAAAATTTTAAATTGTATTTCTTGTTTTTCGTTATTTAGATGTTAGACCCTAAATATCTGCTAATTAGAATTATAAATTTCATTTAGCATGCTCAAAATTAAATTAAAGTTTTCGCAATTTATTGAAAACAAATATACAGAACAAAGCTTAACATTTATATATCAATAATAATTATAAGCAAGTAACAAAAATAATGTTTCTAATAGTTCATGTGTTGTTTCAATCTTTTAACAAGTTCATCCGAAAATCTTTCTCGGTATAATTCACTTTTGGCGCTCATTAAACAATGAATTGTTTCATAATACTGTTCAGATTCACACTCTTCAGAAAACGACTCATCATATTTATAAGAAACAATGCGAAATCCTTCAGAAGTTATCTGTACACAAAAATCAACATTTTCTAAAGTGGTAATATTGATATGTGCAGTACTTTTTGCCATTTGAAACTTTTCACTTAGTACAATTTTTTTTACACCAAATTTTATTTCTTCTAGAGCATTAATTGCTTCAGAGGAGCATAACTTTTCGTCAAAATCCATTAGTGAAATAATAATATTTCTAAAAATCCAAAAAATTAAGAGACAATAAAATTTTCAAGTTTTAAAATGTCCAGATTTACTTGTCATATATTTAAACAAGGCATTCTTAATAACAATTAAGACAATATTACAATTTTATTATCACAGTTTTAACAAGATAAAAATGGATATTCAAATTCATTAGTATAATTATAACAATTTTGAAATATTTGATTTGTTCTTTTCTGAATAACATCTACTGTAGAATTGATTTCCGGATAAAAATTTTGAATGTTATTGGAATGAGTCCATCCATAATAATCAATATAATTTGGTTCTAAAATAATTCATAAAATATTAATCAAAACATAATTAAGCTTTCATCAAAATTTACATTTGACAATAATTACAATTAAAGTTACAAGTAAATTTAATTCAGATAATTTTTTAATGTTTTGAAAGTTTTTCAAATTTTTTTACACGAAAATAAGTACAAAAAGTACAATTAAAGTCTATCCAAACCTACACAACTATTTGTAAATTTAAAGCTTCAGTTTGAAAGCTCATCGGTTAAGAGATCTCCCGATTTAATTCGAAAATATGATTTTCACCAAAAAATATGAGCTTTATATGAAATGAATGAATATATATGAAGAAAATGAATTAGTAGATAAATTTGTATTAGTGATTTTGCTTAGGCTTTTCAAACGAATGAAATAAAAAAAAATCAATTATAGATGCAAAATTTTTGAATTTTAACTTTAATGACTTATTTTAAATATAAATTATATTTTATATTTTTACACTTTAGCATTTACATAAAAGTATATTATTGTAATTTATAATTGCCTTTGTTCAATTGAGTTAATAATTCGTTTTTATGCAGAATACTATTTGATTGAGCACCACCATGATACTATCAAAAATCTATATTAGCCGGATACCTGTAATGAGCCCGAAAAAACAATAAAGATGTATGAGAATATAGTAAAGTCAGATATTATAAAAAATTGAATATTCTTAAATTAGTGTAAGTCAATGGCGCTTGTACTGTATTGTACGTTTCATTTAAAAGACATAGGGTATTATAAAATCTTGTTATAATAAAGTTCTTTTCTGGTAAAGTGAATTTTTTATATTCGGAAGTCATTGTATATAAAATGTCATATTACAATTTATTTTATACAATTTTCTAATTATACTTTACATTTTATCTATTTAAAATTTATTTGTATATTCCAATTGGATATAATTGTAAAAATCGAATAATAAAACACAAAATATAATTCGCATTTACAAGTATTAAATCTCTACATATTCCGGAAATTTTTGCTATTAATAAATTGTAATTGGTTTAAAAAGTAAAACAAATAAATACAAATTTTCATCTGTTAAGTAAGAAAATAAATAAATTTACTTTATTTTACGCACTTTATTGTATTTTGTAAGTTTATTTGTATAATAATTTTTAATATTATTTTTTTACAAATACTTAATTTATGCAACTTCTACGATTTGTTTTTAATAAGCAATATTACTATATTAAAACCAGAAACAAATAATTTTCGAAAAAGATCCAACCAATTTCAACCGGTTCCTTGTGTTATAATTTAAATTCATAAAAGTGTAAAAATGTTTTTTAAAATGTCTTTAAAAATTTGGTCAAGTTTATTGTTTTAATTACATTTTCGCATATATTACTTACGGTTAAATGGTGGCGTCGATTTATTTAAAAAAATATTCACAATAAGGAAGACAGGCTAAAAATATTAGGATGAATGATAAAGGGAGAAGTTACCAATATCTGTGTGACATTGTTATATAACCTTTGTTATATATTTATGTCTCTTAAAAGTTTGAAAAGCATATATAGTATGCTGTTTATTCTACAATTTATTGTTGGTTGTGTACGTTTTAGAGAAAAAGCACCTAATAATTGGTGTCGGTCATATTTGTTTGACATTATCTAAAGATTCAGTCGACTGATACTAGAAGATATCGAGATAGATGGGCGGAATAGTTGGTATATAATCGAAACCCTTTTAATAATACTCTTTGGACCCTTCCCTCTCTTCATCCAATTATGAATTTTAGGTTAAATTTCTATCTTTGAATAAGATTTTATTGTAATGAAATTCTTTACTCTGCGAAATAATGAATTTTACGAGATAAATATGGAGACTGTAAATTTTTATAATTGCAAATTTTCAGTCATTACTAACTCCAAACGGACATCAACAGAAATTTTATAGTTCTAAAAAGTTTATTAATTCAATTTAACTTTTGAACATGAAAAATGAATATTTTTCTAGGTATTTCTAAAATTTCTTTATTTCCCTCAAAACAGCCATATACTTTAATAGGGGTACAATTTGAAAAGTTTACCTGAATTTGTCAAGGAATAAGGCAGATGCGAATTTTTAAAATTCGATTCGGTTTGAAATTGATCATTAGCAATAAAGGGTTTTTCATAAATTTCCTCTACTTGATCAACTTGCATAATTCCTCCTAGAAAATTGATATAACCAATTGCCATGCGAAGGGTGTCAACTTTTGACAAGCGTTTTTCATATGGCATTGTTGGTATGTGAACTCTCAATTCTAGAAATTATGTTTATCAATTAAAATAATTAATAATAATTAATTATAATAATATATTACCAAATTATAATGAAGAATCAAACACAAAATATGATTTTTAAATCACTAATAATTCGTTATGTTTTACAAAAACTGAAAGAAGTAATAGTAATAATAATAATAATAATAATAATAATAATAATAATAATAATAATAATAATAATAATAATAATAATAATAATAATAATAATAATAATAATAATAATAATAATAATAATAATAATAATAATAATAAAATAAAAATAATAATAAAACTGACTTTCAAAAGCATCATTTATAGATTGCATCCGCTTGCGTTCTCTCATGTTAGCAGCTTGTCTCTGTCGTGCCAATTTCTCTGGGCATTTTGACCGACTAAAACGTGAATCTGAATTTTTTCTTCCAAAATTTTTCTTTAAATGACTCTTTTTCGATTTTAAACTTTTCGAAACTTTAGAATTACTCTCAATATTTTTACGCATTTGAAATTTTCTTTTAGGAAATAGCTCAACCACAAATTGTTTAAGTAATCAAATTAACGAAATTTATTTAAATTCTATTGGTGGGAGATTTTTCCGTCCAATCAAAACAAATCAAATTCATATTTAACCGTTCTTTACATTGATCAATGAGAATATTTCATTAAAATTTTGAAGTAGTTTCAATAAAATTTAATAAATATTAATCAAATAAAAACTAACTGAATTAATCTTTTAGAAAAAATAGGTAAAAGAAATATCATGACATTTTAGAATTTACAATTATATCTTTTCTATTACTTTTTTTTTGTAAATTTATATTATTCTTGAATCATACATGATAACTAGTTATACAGGTTAATTAAGATAAAACTCGTTTATCAAGAAAAGCATAAAAATCAAAATCTGATTATACTGTTGTTGTAGCTTCGTTCTCAACTTTTGTGCTGCAAAATGATATATTAAGATGATATATAACTTACGCATTCCGTCACAGTTGTATCTTCCAATGTGTAATCAAAAGTCAAAGGAATATATTCTGAGTTCCTAACACTGTAGGTACTGTGTTTATGAAATTTATAACCTTAACTATTTATCTTTAGTAATAGCTATACTTGAGAGAAAGCTGTAGAATACAGTAGAGCAGGAGTGGCAAACTTTTTAGTACAAGGGTCGCATAAGTATTTTCATAATTTTGAAGGCCCGCATAGTATAAAGTGAATTAATTAATATTGATGATAGCTATAAAATAGAAGGTTTTTGAAGGAAAAAACGATGTTTCCCATTTACAATTTTAATTATACATGTTTGCTTAAAAGATAAAGAAAATCTTTTGAAACTTAAGCAAATTGATTTGAATAACAATGTAACTCTGTTTAAAGAACAAAATACAATTAATTTTTATTAATTAGAAGTTTAAAGTATAAATTCACATGAAAATCAAATATTTGAAATATAAAAAAATGTAAATGAGAATAATCTAGCTGACTGAAGTCATTCACCAGTTTTTCCAAAATGCTTGTGCTGACCCTTAACACTGACTGAAGATTTGAGTCTGTGATAATTGATTTGTTTTATGACTTATTAATTTTCATTATTGAGAATGTCTGCTCACAAATAAAAGTTGATGCAAACAACACAAACATTTTTCTTGCAAATTTTTTCAGATTTTTAAACTTTTCTGAGGAAAGAGATGCATAAAACTTGATAAGTGGTTTACTTTCAAACATCCTCTTCAAAGAGTTGTCAGCTTGCAAACAAATCAGGTCCATTTGCAGTTCTTCAGCAGTTGTTTCAATGTCACAGACAAAAGATGAACTGAGCAAATCGAACTGTCCTTCAATTCCCTTGAAATCAGCAAATCTTCTGATAAATTCCTCTTTTAAAGTCATCAACTGGGAACTGTACTTTTCTGATAATACTCTTGTAACAGCTCGTGTTTTCAACAGAGGAAAATAAAAAACGTTTTGTTCATTAAGCTGATTCACAAAAAGTTTAAGTTTCGATATAAGGGATATTTAACTTCCAGGTACAAATCATGAGCAAATACACTTATTTTTGTAGTTTTGTGTTTAGTTCATTCAGCTTTTGCATTATGCCCGCAACAAATGCAAAATCACAAACCCATTCGGCATCCTCTATTTCATTTGAAAGGTCACAAGAGATGTCTTTCATATTGAAAAACAGAACAATCTCTGTTTTGAGGTCCCACATCCTCTTTAGGTTTTTTCCCATACTTAACCAGCGGACACTTTTGTAGTACAATTAATCAGTAAAATCTGACTTCATGAATTCCAAGAAACTTAGGAATTGCCTGTGGTTCAGTTCTTGTGCTCTTATTAAATTCACTGAACACACCACTGGACCTAAAACATGCTTGAATTTTAAAAAAGACTTACATAAATTTTCTTGATAAATGATGCAGTGAGAAGACAATGCACCGTGCAGTGGAAAGTCCTCTTTGATTTTATCATTCATTAATTTCACAAGGCCATAACCTTTACCGGTGATTGAAGGAGCACCATCAGTTGTAATACTAGGTAGTTTATCCAGGATTAACTTAGACTTGATTAGACTGTTAATGACATTTTTGTACAAATCTTTTCTAGTCACAGTATCTTTGAGAGACTCCATAGATAACAATTCTTCTGTAATTTCGAAGTTTTCGTCAATTCCTCATATGTAAATGAATAATTGAGCAGTGTCTTGAATATCAATACTCTAATCTAAAGCAACAGAAAACCACTGAAAACCGCTACTATCTGTTAACAACTGTTATTGAGTATTCACTGGAATTGCATCTATGCGGCGAACTATCGTTCTTCATGGCAGAGATATGACTTCTACTTTTGACCTAATTTTAGGACACACAAAACTGACAGCATCAACCAAGCAATCTTTAATAAATTTTGCATCTGCAAATGACTTGTTTTGCTCTGCAATGTTATAGGCCAATATAAAATTAGCCTTCGTCATGTTCTTTTATAAAGATCACGTTTTATCAAACACTGTGGCTTCAAAATTTTTATCAGATCAGTTGCTTTCTTTTGCAGTCCTTCTTTTTATAAATTGTGTCCAATGTTAGTGTGTCTGGTTTGAAAATGCCGTTTCAAATTGTATTCTTTGAATACAGTAACTGTTTCATGACAAATCAAACACACAGCTTTAACGTTGGTAAATAAATACCTTTCAGTCCACTCTTTGTTAAAAACATGGCATTCGTCTTCAATTTTTCGCTTTTTAGATCGCTTTGTGTAATTTCTTTTAGATAATAAAGAGAGTATACATTAAAATGGCCCACTCCTTTTTTCTTTACTAAAAATCTATATTTGGATAGCAGTATCAGAGCAGCTTATCATGAATCTAACTTAACCTTACGGGCCGCATAAAAATATCATTCGGGCCGTAGTTTGCACATCCCTGCAGTAGAGTCATCTTTAAATGTGTGATGGAACAATTGGAGTGTTTGTATGTATATGTGCGTGCCATGCGTTTGTATGTAGGAAAAATACAATTTAATCAAATCAGATCAATGTCTATAAAAGCAACTAACAATTTTAGATAACACTTTTATTCAAAACTAAAATAAATAACCATTAAAATTGTTTTATAAAATATCGTCAACTAACTAATAGATAATATTTTATTTAAGTTCAAGCATTATTTAAATTATTAAAGTTTTTTTGTTTTGTTTATTATTGTGATGTTTGGGTAAAGGAGAAAATTACCCATTGAAGTGTTTACTGCTGTTTTACAAGAGGCAGGTTAATCGGCAAAGGTATGTAATATTGTTCTACGGCCCGCAAAAAATGAGGATATAGACCAGTGGTTCTTAACCTGGGGTCCATGGACCCCCAGGGGTCCGCGGCACTATTTACAAAAAACTATTATTTTTGTTTGAAGCTGAATAAACAGATTTATAAATAATTATTAAAAAA
>CAUHTR010004280.1:0-22958 GCA_959609185.1 Schmidtea polychroa | reverse complement strand
TCATGTGTACCCATGAGAATAGGTCATGTTGGTACTGTACGCATAGGTCGGAATTTGTGAGCAGGTGAGCCCCCGTATTAGGACTACTATTCACAATATTCGCTGTATGGGTTCTTGAATGCCGTTGGAAGGACTTACATCTACTCTACTTGTCTTTCTGATCACGATATGTCTCTGGTTCAATGAGACAATTTCGGAGTTCTTAATTTTCCGACATAATTACGGATTTAGAAAATAAGCACTACTTGATATAATTTCACATAAATACGTGATAACATAAGACCTTTTTCAACAGATTTTATTAAATATGACATCAATGAAACAGGCAAATCATCCAAAGGTTAACAAATTGGATTTACAATATCTACACTAAACAACAAGTGATGCGTTTGATTGGATGGTTGGTTTAACTCTCGAGACACAGGATCAGACCTTTTCACGTCATTTCTCCTTCTTCGATCATAGCATCAATATCCGTCTGTAGATGCGGATCGTGATAGAGCACGGATGTTGAAGAAGGGATCACTCGATAGGAAGCTGTTGCAAGGGGTGTGATGAAATTTAGATTAGACGGTTTTGTGTTGGCTTCCTGAAACGCAAATAGTGTGGCTTCCAAAGCGGCGATCTCGTTTCGGCGCCTTGTCGTCCGTTCTGTGCGAGTCGGACGTTTCCTTTTTCGGTGACTGGATTTCGTTGGAACATCAGGTTGCTCTATTGGTATGGCGAGTGATGACACGGTAGAAGTGGAATATGAAGGTACGTCCGAGGTACCACCCGAGCCAGGAGCGACGATTTGCGAAGGTCGGGGCTATGGCCATGACAACCGAAGAGGTTGGTAAATTTATTTCATTCGCCCGATGTTGGATGGGAAAGATATTCAGCTTATCCGCCATCGGATATTCTTTGACACGCCGTTTCAACTCTGATTCAGAATATATTTGATGCAGGGCCTCCGACTGGGCCTTGATCGTGAGCCGTTGACACCGACTCTCCTCTAGTAGGCTCGAGCCGCAAGATTTCTCATATTGGCCTCTTTCATCTGTGGCGGGGAGAACCACGTACCTTCCAGCGTGTCAATATGCTTCTTCAGAGCCCCTATATGATCCTTTAGCTTTTGCATATCCACATTTTTGTGGGCACACGAAAAACAGGGTTTCGGGCCGTGTGCTGGCAAGTTAGGTTCTGACATACTAGAAAGTGAATTAACAATAAAATCTCTAACACACGAAGTTGGTCAATGAATTTGCATTGTTCCAATACTCAATTAACCTCTCGAATATTATTGCCCTATTTAACGTAATTACTTTCCAATATATTTTAATAGTTTTCAATTTCTACTCTTGGTTTCAGTGGGAGTGAGATTTGATCATGGGGTTTAAGCCTCTTATATTATTATTAATGTTCCGGAAACATTCACTGGAGTCTATGACCCTTTTCATATTACCATAAATTACGAAATCGCCCAACAAAATATAAAGCTTTATTAGCCCCTCCGAATCGCTATCTTACTATAATTACGGTTTTCATTCATAACGAGAACCATATTCCTAATCAACCCTTGACTAAAATTTCAATTACTACAAAAGAAGCAAAACGCGGTGTAGAAAACACAATTTTGAGCAGTCTCTCTCATTGGATAAAATATCGCCATTCTCGTATAATATTTGAAATTTTTGGGACTATTCTTTCTCGTCCCGATTTACATTAATAAAGAAAAATATTTTTCATCACCAATTTAACTTCAATTAAGTCAGTCAATTTATTTACTGGTCTTGTGAAATTGTGTATTTAATTTATGACTTGACGTATGCTACGGTCGCAGTGAATTCCTTAGACATATAAAATAAACAAGCAGAATGGATTATGATTAATTCAAAACAACCGTTTCAGTGGGTATTCTCGGCTTCGACTAATTTTCTATCATATGTCGCGACTTCAATTTGATTTGTTTATGTTTATCAGTTTTATCGAGACGAATGTCGACTTCCTGTTTATGAATATTTATGACGGTGGGAAGCAGAGATCCTACAAGTCTGACAAGATGGATTGTTGCGAAATTTTCTATCAGTCCTATTGGAGACCGAATGTTCTACTACAAATAGTGACTCCAACGTCTATTCTATCACCGTGAGAAGCTCGCGAGAGTTGATTTTAACGTTTCGTCGCGGAAACTTGATCGATCAGAACAAAGGAAGTCAGATACTTGGAAGTGGCATTCACTGATGAAAATATCAAAGCTTTCTCACCAATTGTTAGGCTCGTATAAGAGTCATGGACAGAAAACCGAATGTGATAGTAGTGTTGTTATTACAATTTCTGGACTAATTTTCGTCGTAACTGGGTTGAAAGTTAGAATAATTTTGACTACTAGAATCCTCGAATTGATTCCATTACTACCGTGGAGAGTTGCCACTCGATGAAAAATCAGCTCTAATTGTATCATTTTGTCGTTTTTCAAATCAATGTCGTGACTCTGGCATCGCCATCTGTGAGAATCATCTGGTAACTACCGACATAAGTGTCAGCAATCCCCAAACTACCCTCACAAACGGGTCATACCCTCTTTATATGCATGAATAATTGAAATAAATCAAATAAATTTTCGAATTCAGCGAATTCAGCTCGCTTTTCACATTCCAATCATCATAATCATAGAACGGTGTCATCGCTGAATCTCAACATGAATAAAAGTTCGTATTGTGAAGAGAAAAGAGAAAATTTTTAATACTATTATAATATTTTGATCAAAGTAAATTATAATGCTACTTGTACATAAAATAATAAACCAAAATTTACATTTTTCTTTTTCCGTCTGGTTGATAAAGTTCCGAAAATTCGCTGCGATACAATATAAGAATCAAGTAATAGATTAATAGGAGTGATGCTGAATTGGTTCCTGTATGAATTTTGTTAGAATTGAGGGAATCAGCCAAGAGTTTTCCTTATATAGTAATTTTCGTCCAATCAGGATCCAGCTATTGTGTGAAGTTGTGTTTTTTCTTATTTTTGTTCTTTTTAAATTCTTTTTCTAGGTCATTTATCTTTTTCTTTTGATAATTTATTAAATAATTTAATTTTCTTATTTTTCTCCTGCTTTTGTTGGATCCTGATGGTCATTTTGTTTGTAATTTGGTAATTTATTCTTTCTTTGTTTTTATTTATTGTTTTTGTTGATTATAATTTATTTCCTTAGTAATATTTTGTTCTTCTGATATTTATTTTTATTCTTTCTAATTATTTTCTCTTTGATTGTAGGTTATGGTTACGTATTTCTGTCTGTTTGTGACTTGTTTATTATTTATTTTATTTTAGTGACTTTTTGTTTTAATTTTTGCTTTATTCTATTATTTTTTCTCTCTTTTATTCTTTATTTTCTTTACATTTGGCTGACTACCCCAATTTATATGTTAATACCAGATTTTATTTAATTATTTTATAACAAGTTTAATTTTATTGGAAATTTGGTTGTCTTAGGAACTAGCCCAACACTATTTAGTAAAATACGATTTATTGAATCAACGTAAATAGCCGCTAACAAAATGATATTGTGCAATAGCGTATTCCCACTTCTTTCGCATTGAAGATGTAATCGCATTAGCAATGAATCTTTCAGTTTTATCTAGCTGACGATTCAAAGTTTTCTACTGAAAGAAAAATGTCCAATGTGTCAGATCTTCGGCTTCCAACTTTATGGAAATAAGGACATGAATAATGTCACATCGCAAGATGTTTTATAATTTTTCCATTGATTTGTATTAACTTTCAATTAAATGAAATATTCTGGTTATCGAGATCTTCAATAAAATATTTTAATTCAAGCTGTTGAAGTTGTCTAAATTGATATAAAATAAAATCCAAATGGACAGAAATCAGTTTTAAAATAGAAAAAGCACAATAAAAATTGAAAAATATAAAAATTAATATTTTTTAGAAGATACTAATATGAGGGAATGGTAATATAAAATAGATTTGAAGTCCATGTACATAGTTAGTAAATGTGAGAATATAATTAAATTAATTAATTAAATAAATAAATAAAAGTAAAATAAAATATTAAATGAATGCGTGTTGTCGATTGATTTAGTATGTAAAAATTGATGTTGATTACAAATTGTGAAGATTTGTTTAAATATTGGATACAAATTGTATTGTTTTTGAATTTAATAAATGTAAGTATTTAATTATGGTTGTTATAAATAATCAAAGTATAACAACTAACATGGTGACTACTTTGGCCTTTTTTATTAAATCGCCAGAATATTACAAAATATGAACCGATATTGAAGATTTTATGCAAGGATGTGAAAAAGTTTTGAGTTTATGGGCATTTCAGAAGAATACAGCCAAAGTTTGTAAAAGCATTTTTATCCGCAAATGCTACAAAGAAATATGAAGCAACTCGTGAAGAGTAAGCAACTATTTGAATTGTCTAAGAGAAGCTTTCAAAAAGTCAGTGGATTTTATGGATGGTATTCAAGAATCTCTCAAATGTCGCCAAGGCTGTATTAGTTAATGAATTTTGTGAGAAAATAGAAAAATTCACCAAACAAATTTTGCAGACACAAATTAAATGAAGAAGAATTACAGAAATTTTTAATTTTCAATGCAGTAGAAGATATTGAAATGAAGAAAGATATCAAAATGAACGAATTCAAAACTGTGGAAGAAATGAAAGAAAGAATTAACACTAGATTTACGAAACCCGTCAAATTGACGGGTTTCAAATTTCATATCTATTAAATTCTATTGCTACATATATATAATACTGATTTATTATTTTTTGAATACATATGTTGGTTTTTAGATATGTCATGAAATATAGGTAAATATTAATTACTCGTTTCTAACCGCTCCCTCATTTCGTTTATCGAATTAGGTATACCTATTTTTGCGGCTATTTTACCCGTAAATCTAGTGTTAAGAAACATTAAAAAGTAAATAATGAAATTTAACAGAACAACTACCGAGTTGCAGCTATGAAAACTAATACTAAATATGCAGATGTCGTTAAAAATTCGAGGAACTTTCATATAAAACCAATTAGAATAAGTGAAGCTAAAATTAAAAGAGAAGTCAGCAATTCAGATCACATCATTTTTATCAAAGATCTCAACAAAGGTTTTTTTAATTTTAGATTCCAGGAAAGTAATAGGCTTGCTTCGAGAAAGAGCATAAGAATTAGAAAATCCCAATGTAATCATTGCTATAAACCAAGATATAGATATTAAAAGATATAAATATTAAAAAATTGTTGAATAAATATGATTGCAAATTTATTAACACATGGGATTTTGACTTTGTCAGTTTCCGAGCTCTTTTTTTATACTGTTTCTGAGGGCAATTATCTACAGAATAGCAATTAATTATCTCCCAGGAATCCTAGGTAAACAATTGAGGGTTTCCAAATTATTTTAATTTGTTGATCCTAGATTGGGGTTCGGAATATTCCCTCTCATATCTGATCGATCGAGTTTCACTGCACATCGGGTTTCCTTCAGTGCTCGGGCTTCCAATTGGGTCGGGCTTTCCATTACAGATTAATTAATTTTAATTAATTTGTTTTTTTTTCGCATTAACTTTCTCTGTGAACCTCTTATTAAATTTTCATTATAATTTCTGAACTCGTCTATCATTTTGGCGTTCAACCATACCCGATACTCGTGCAATATTGATTTTTTATTTTTATTGATTTTACTAATATTTTTACTGCTTAATGCCTTTCTTTTAAATATCCATTTTTTGGTTTTCATACCAACCCCAATACAGCTTTATATGCAAATTATTCAAGGTAAAAGAAAGTTTAATCGAAAAGTAAGTACAACATAAGACGTCACCTTATCTTAAATGATTAAACACATTTCATATATCATTCGATTCTAGTAATTTCAGACAAGAACTACCAAAATATTTCAAAATAAATCATAAAAAGATAACTAAAAGGTAAGTCTTGCAATTCCTAATCAGTATTTCATTTATTTTTATTTTGAAAAAAAATCAAAACTTTAAATTCTACTCAACACAATTTTTCGGCTTGAATTTTTTCAAATGTATAAATATAATTCATATACTCTATTAATCATATTTATACAATATCAATTAACGGGAAAAAAGTTTTTTATGGATAATTCAAAAAAATTTAATAGGAAAAAAATCAAATATAAACTACAATTCAAGTGCTCATTAAAGTAACTAAAATTATTCACAGTTTTTCTTTAAAAAATTCTTGGACCCCAACTGAATCTTTTATATTTTTGAGCCAAAATTGCTTTCAGTTCATTAGCATGATTTTCATCTCTGGTCTCACAAACACATTTTACTTGAACACTAAAAACATCAGATGTTAACCAAGCTCTTTCATGGAATATATCCTTGATACTAAAAGAATAATTCAATAATAATAATAATAATAATAATAATAATAATAATAATAATAATAATAATAATAATAATAATAATAATAATAATAATAATAATAATAATAATAATAATAATAATAATAATAATAATAATAATAATAATAATAATAATAATAATAATAATAATAATAATAATAATAATAATTGATAAGGACTATCGTATAGTCGAAAAGGCTGTAGAGCCCAGCCGAGTCTCCTGTAAAAAAATTACTGTCTCGGGACAGCTGGGGTGTATGTGTGTAATGTAAAATACAGTAAAAAATGATAATAATAATGATCACAATAAAGTTATCAAAACGACTAAAGAACTATCAACGTAAAATTGTAATTTTATTAATAAACACAAGCTACTTTAAATCTACCGACGAGATTAACTTTGAATGTCGATTAGTATAATTCTATTTCCAATTTTCTCTTCGGATAACAGTTTACTCTGGTACAATCTCACTTTGTTCAATTCAATTCAATCTCTTTATACGGTTATATTTCTCTTTGAATAACAATTTACTTTGGTATAATCTCACTCTTTTCAATTCTAATTTTCTTTTATAAGTTATAGTATCTCGTATTTTGTCTTGGTTAAATTTTCGATTTTAGTTTTTTTGAATTTTCTTTCCCCGACGCTACGGGAACGATAATAAATAAAAAACACAGAACCTAATTAGGGTATTGTTTACAACAATTTTATACAATTATTTACAACAGGCTCTTTTTTTAATAAATTCAATGGAAAAAAATCATTGGTGAAATTGGAAACAAAAGTTCTTATAATACAATAATAATAATAATAATAATAATAATAATAATAATAATAATAATAATAATAATATAAAGTGATGATTTCTTGGTAGCAGCATTTATTATTTAAAACAATAAAGTGATATATAGGACTATCTTATAGTAGAAATTTTTTCATTAAATACATTATTCGCAGCAACAGACTTAAATTATCACTTTATTGTTTTAAATAATAATAATAATAATAATAATAATAATAATAATAATAATAATAATAATAATAATAATAATAATAATAATAATAATAATAATAAAAATAATAATAATAATATTAATACTAATAATAATGTATAAATAAGATTTTTAAAATAAATATAGTAAAACATAATAGTAATAATTACTTAATTTTCTAATTCTTTTATATGATTGACGAAAGCATACTCATTCGTCAAACACAAAGATGGCCCTATGTTTTTCTGGAATTATTATTTCGATGAATATTATAGTAAAGTTGGAAGTTTTTATTGAAAAATTTCTTAGAATGGAAATAATAACAAACATTATGCTTCAAAGCTTTTATTAAATTTTTCTTAATTTTCTTATTTTAAATAATATTGTTAAATCGTAACAGGAATCAGTAATTTCCCACCTGACACCGTTGTTGCTTAAAATGGCAGTAAGTTCCGCAATGCCGCCTGGTCTGTCACTGACAACAGCTAGAAATCTCACTAATCGGCCATCAAACGCCAAACCTCGTTCAATGCAACGACCAAATACTGTCGTATCTATATTCCCTCCACATAAAACGACAACAACTCTGAAATACAAATATTATTAATTTCTGATTGTTAGTTAAAATTACGTTTTATTTTCCAATTCTGGTAACAGACCTGCCATTAAACCGGCCAATCCAGTTGCTCCTGCCCCTTCTACAACCGCCTTCTCCTCTTCAATTAATCGCAAAATGGCCAAGGCGATATATTCCTCATTTATCTTCACTACTCTATCTACTAAGCCTTTTGCACTTTCAAATGCGTTGTATCCTACGAGTGGAACAGCTAATCCTACAAAAGTTTTAATAATAAAAAAGTTTTATGATTGGAATGACCCATTTTGTTTCCAGTGTACTTATAAAAATCTAACAAATTTATTCTCATACCACTGAAAAATGGTGACATTTACTATATCACTCGTAGGTTTCGTCATAAGAACTTTGGTACATTAAGAACTTCCTAATTTAATAAAGATTCTGGATATTTCCGAGAATTATTTATAAAAAGATCCAAGGAAAATATTAAAGTTTGACTCGGAAAGTATGGAATAAGCCATAAAATAATATAAAGGGAATGATGACAATGTACCATATAAGAAACATTTGAAGAATGCTTGGTAGTATTTGCGGTGCGTAAAAAAAAGTTACCCACCAGGTCATAACTGGTGAAAACCCAACATAAATAATCTACATTCTACACATATATTTGTTCTTAACACCAAATGCAAAAAAAATACATACAACGAAATCTAAAACTTCAAATGAGCAATTATTGGAATGTATAGTTAGACTCGGCATGGGACCTGCGTGAAAAAGTCGATGTCTAGTCAGACTCGACATCGGACCTCAAAGGGTTAAATAAAAACACATGAACGAAGAAAGAACATATTCCTACCTATACAGTCTGCTCGTGAAGAGCTGTTGATTACTGACTAGAAAATATTGCAAGTCATTTATTACATCGTTTACTCGTTCAAAATAGAAAGTTTTCTACTTTTACAGAAACAAAAGTTTAATTACAATATATAATTATGGCCTAAACAGGCATAAACATTCGGATGAACCCTTTCAACTTTCAAATGCCTGAAAAGACATTTTTTAAAATACTTTCTTTTAAATTTTTATTCTGAAAAGCTAAGATGAATTCATAAACTCTACTCAATTGAAAAATGAACGTCATTCATTTGACTTTAAAAGCTCAAGAATATTTTGTCCAACTATCAAGTGACACGAGTGTAAAAGTTAAGTTTCCTAAAAAATTGTTGACTGAATTTTGACTCGGAATGTGCAAAGCAGCGTTTTAATCACTGACAATCACAAGATCAAAATGTTGATCCTTTCTGAAAGGTGAAAGATCCCCTGTGTTCAGTAATATCAAATTTTCAACCAAATTTGATTCTTTATATAAAAACTAGCAAGCACGCCCAAACTGTATGTAACACATATATTAGCTTTGAATTAAATTTTTAAAATTTGCTATTAGTAAATGCGAACTGAATAATTGAAGAAATAAGACTTTACTGCAAGTTTTGTTAGGCTAGGTTAGTCGTATACTGCAAATTTAGTTGGTTGTAAAGTGTGACAAAGTATAATTTACAGTTTTTCACACCTTTTTGGACTTTTACAATTTAAAATAAGTTTTAATTATTTTTAACTTAAGTTTGATGTTTTTTATATTATTTGTCTTTTTCTTTTTATTTATGGCTTTTGAGAAAATCTGGCAAATAATTATAAAATATTGTTTTATGTTCTAATAATGACTTTTGTAAGTTTTTATCGGTAAAATTTGTACATTATAAAACTAAATGAACTTTTTGATATTCATAATAACTTAGTAAAATGAAATACGTCTTCATCATTTGCTATTTTTTCTCTTTATTTTCTCAAAAACTCTAGAGTGGTAAGATTGAATCCAGTAGAATTTTTGATATTAAATTTTAAATTCCATACAAATTCCATTTCTATTAAATTCCATTTCTACATATCGAAAAAAATGCATATTTTATTTGGTTGGTAAATATGGGTGTCCACAGGAATTTTTCCAAGGGGGGGGGCAAAAATAATTTTTTTTACCATGTAGACATTTTTTCTAAGGGGTAAAAGAGTTGAAAAAAATGCATGTGTATAATAAATATTTGGGCATTATACATAATAGGACTTCTTTTCGTTTATTTACAAAATAGAACACTTTTTTTATAACCAGAAAGTCAGTTTTTATACAAATAAAATGATTTGAAATCATTGATTTCCAGATATAATTAATAACATTTAAAAATACAGGAAGCCTCTTTAAATTAAATTTTGTTATTAATTTTTTTTGTCTTGGGTTTTTCCAACATTGTTTGAGCGCATCTATTAAAATGTGTTTAAATTAATCGAAAAATAGAATGGTTTAGGAAATTCAAGCGGCAAGGAATGTCGTTTCCTGCACAGTTGAACTGTAACGTATAATACTTATTTAAATGCTTCATTACTTAATGCCATATTGTATATCAATTTAAACCATGAATCCCGCTCAGTAATTCGATAATCTTTTATGTTTATATTATTTAAGGTAATCAATGATAAAAAGTAACGGAATCCGAGCAATTTGCCTTTATGAATATAAATGAGATCTGAAAGCATCATTCTTTTTTTTTGTTTTAGATAAACTTGAAACTTGCAGCAAAGGCTAATCATATCATTTAATAATTATTTTGATATTAGTAGTGACTACAGTTGGACATAAACTGCTGATGATAAATCATAATTTGATATTGTAGTTTTATCGATTCAAATAAAAACCTTTAGAGTGAATGACAATTTTGATATTAAAGGACAAATCAAAGTCAAATTAAATTTTAATCAAATACGTAACACTTTAAAAATTTAACAATAACCATTCCAATTTAATAAAATCACCAACCGTCAGCCAAAGTTGATTGAGGTTCTACATATACGGGTTTACCCGCTAGAATAGCTTCACTATAGGATGGACATCTTTCACTCTCCACGCCCTTAAAACAAATAATAAAATTAAAATTTTAATTATATAGTTTTTACAATGACAAGCACATCAGGATTCATGGTTTTCACGGCCACTGAAACACCAGCTATCAAACCTGCTCCTCCAACCGGCAGAACAATTGCATCACAATTTGGTACTTGCTCAAGAATCTGTAATCCAAGAGTGCCTTGCCCCGCAAGGATTTTTGGGTCATCATAACTATGTTTAATATTTACGTCATAAATATAAAATCATATGCCAATAGTGATATTATTTTTCGCAAATTCATATCCTATCTTAATCTGTTCCACAAATTTGTGTAAGTTGAGTAGTAACAAGTTTCTTTTTGCCTTACTTTATATTTACAAATTTTACATTAACCAAACAAGAAATACTCTATAAAGAACATATTAAGACTATTTTGACTGAGTTAATTAAATTAAATTAATATTAATCTAATTAGTAATAAGAGTATTTAAATCTTATATATATATATATATAAGTTAGATATCTGTTTGTTTAAATAATTTGTATTTGGCAGATTTTGTGAATTAATTAAAACTTGTTATTTAGAAATTCTTTGATTAAATATATATTATTAGTTTGAAGATTTTTGTTGCAAATTTAAAGATGGATCTAAAGATGGATTTAACTGGCGACCACGCCGAAAATCAAAATATCAACGCCATTTCAAAATCGACAAAATCGCTAATGGAATGCCTACCGAAATCATGCCAAGACATGCTCACACTGAACATCAGACGATATGATGGACGAGGTTTAAAAGAAGCAGAAGAATGGATCAGAGATATAGAAGAATGGTTGCTGACAAATGGACAGCGATTGACAAGCACTTTCGATGTGTTATTAGTGGCAGAAGCAAAGACATTGTGGGGAAACGTCAGAGAAACAGAAACAACAGATGTAAAAGCCAAAGCGTGGTTCTTAAATACGTTCACAATTACAAAATCAATAACTGACAAAATCAGAGAATTGGCAGCTATGGAACAGGAAGATGATGAAAGGTTTCCAGCTTTTGAGATACGGCTAAGGAAAGCTTTAGCTGAAGTTATAAATTCAGGACGATCAGAAGAAGATATTGTTCAAGATCTCATCGCAAATAAAGCACGCGATGCGAGACTGAGAGAGATACTATTGACGAAACCAGAAACAAAAATTGAAGAAACGAGATCATTGGCGAAAATTTTTGAAAGTAACAAAAATGGAAACCATAAAACAGAATTTATTAAAGTAATCGGTCAAAGAACATACGCTAGCGTGACTGAGGGAGGGAAGATGAGAATTCAAAAGAATACCCAAGATCCCATGCATACATCATCACAAAGAAGACTACCAGAAGACCAATTTAGTCACCACAGATCAAGAAGAGACGAACATCCTATACGCGGACCAATACAATACGAAGGAAATAACCATGGTCGTCGAGAACAATCTCCAAGAGAACAATTCTTGAGAAATGCGAGAATCCCGAATAGCTCAGAAAGGAAGCTGCCAACAATATCCATGAAGAATATTGCAAGGAGGCTGTACAATGAAAGTAGGGGACTACCACAAGCATCGGTCCCAAAATTAACGGTAGGTGATTGTTTTTGCTGTGGCGAAAGGGGACATAGAAGGTATGAGTGTCCACTGGGAAATAAATGTCTGATATGTGGCAAGGAAGGACACGGGTTCCGAGATTGTTTTTCGTTACGGAAAGATGTTCCACAACGATATCAAAGAATAGCGTGCATAGAAGAAGAAGATTCAAAATCTGAAACAAGAGATTACACTGAGAACGGCCAGGATTTCAGAATGGATCACAGCAATATGGAAGATAGATACAATGTCCCTGAGAAATATACTATATTGAGAGAAGACGGAAAAAACATCAGCGACTCCATGGGTTTCATTTCGTCGGTGGAGTCAAGACAATAAATTGTGAAATAGGAAATGAACGACGAAGAGACGAGACAGAAGAAGAGATGTACCAGACGAAAGATGGAAGAAATTGGAGTAAAATAATGTTGAATAATGCCGAAACAGAGATGTTATGGGATTCTGGAGCATCAGTAACAGTTATGAGCAAGAATTTGTGGGAGAAAATAGGCAAACCAGAACTTAAACGTAGTATGATATTATTGTGCGGAGTTTTTTCAACTGGAGGTGAAGAAGCAATGGGATACATGACTATACCGGCCACGTGGAATCAGAAGACCAAAATGATCACAGTAGTAGTGGTAAAAGAGATCAAACCCGAATTCATAGGAGGCATTGATACAATGAAAGAGTTTGGAGTAAAGTTAATGAAAATCAATAATATAGAAACGTCATTGATAAACAAAATTTACACTGATGAAGAAAGAATAAATAAAGCACTAGTGGCGATGGCAGGTGAGAATAATAAAGATATGGAAGGAATGATCAGGGAATTCGGCGGAATTTTTATGGCATCGAAATTCGATCTGGGATTTACAAACTTAGTTCGACATGAGATGCGGATAACAGGAGGCCCAATAATGCAACATCCTCGACGTCAACCAATGCACATGGAGAAAAGGATTGAAGAACTGATAAAAGAGTTAAAGAAAGCAAATGTTATTCGGTGTTGCAAGAGTCCTTGGAATGCCCCGTTAGTGATAGTAGGGAAGAAAGATGGATCTATCAGGATGTGTGTAGATTATCGTGGATTAAATTCCATAACAGAAAAAGAGTCATTTCCGATGCCTAACACCAAATTCTTACTAGACTGTCTCGCGAATGCAAAAATATTTTCGTCAATCGATTTAGGTCAGGCGTATTATCAAGTGGAGTTAGCTCCAGAAATTCAAGAGATGACTGCATTCAGTACAAGAGAAGGACAATTTTGCTTCAATAGACTACCATTTGGCTTAGCAACAGCTCCTGTGACATTCCAGAGACTGATGCACACAGTGCTAGAAGGAATGCTATTCAAGGGAGTAGTAGTTTATCTAGATGATATCTTGGTATATGGTAAAAGTCAAAAAGACCACGATGAGCTATTAAGGGAAATATTCAGAAGAATTCAAGTGGCAGGACTGAAGATAAATCCAGAAAAATGCAAATTCAATAAAACAGAATTGTGTTTCCTTGGTCACACAATTAACGAGAAGGGTATCCAGACAAACAGGAAGAAAGTGGAAGAGATCGAGAAAGCAGAAGTACCAAAATGTTCAAAACAATTGAGATCGTTTCTCGGATTAACGAACTACTATAGAAGATTCATCAAAGACTATGCCAAAATCGCCGAACCATTATACGCTGCAACATCTGGATGCGATAAAGATATAAGTTGGACTAAAGAATGCAATGAGAGCTTCCAAACTCTGAAGAGACGGTTGTGCGAAGCACCTATCCTTGATTTTCCAAGAGAAGATAGGACTTTTATCTTAGACACAGACGCTAGTTTTGGAGCCATTGGTGCAGTTTTGAGTCAAATTACAGAAGATGGAGAAGAATCTGTCATAGCTTATGGCTCGAGACATATGTCATCACATGAAAAGGGATACTGTGTAACCAGGAAAGAACTGCTCGCCGTACATGAATACGTCATGCATTTTAGAGAATATCTGTACGGAAAAAAATTCATAATTCGCACCGACCACAAGGCATTGGTTTTCATGAACACTACAAAAACGCCAATCAGTCCGCAGTTCCAAACATGGTTAGCTAACCTGTCGGAATATGATTTTGAACTAAAATATCGGAAAGGCGAAGAACACTCGAATGCAGATGGACTATCAAGATTAAAAAGTATGGTTTGCACTCAGTGTCAAACAAGACATGAAGAAGCTAAGCAAGGAAAATCAAAGATTAGATATATATATACTATCCAAAGAACAGAAGCTATGGAAAAAGTATGGGAACAACAACAAAAGGACATTCGGTTTCAAGAGCTGCGAGAGATATTGGAAAATGGATGTACACGGGAGAAAAAGAATTGTTTTCCTTTTAACGTAAAAAATACACGAATTGATGGAGGATTAATAACAGTAGAAAAGAACAAAAATATCTTAATGTTAGTCCCAGAAACATTTGCAGGCCTGTTAACAACAACACTACATGAAGAACTATGTCACATTGGAGTTAAGAAATTATTTCATTATATGGAAAAGATATTTTATTGGCCGAAAATGCAAGAAACAATCCAACTCTGTTTACGATGTTGCGAGATCTGCGCTAAGAGAAAGATCGATCAGACAAGAACCAAGGAAACATTTATTCCTAGATATAGCTCTGAATTCCTAGAACAGATTGTTATAGATGTGGCTTACATGGAAATAAACGCCATGAAAAAATATATGGTAGTAATGGTGGACCGTTTTAGCAAACTGATTTCTTTAACTGCAATAACAAAGCAAGACGAAGGGACCATTTTCAAAACAATACTTAATAGTTGGATCTATCGATTTGGAAAACCGAAGAGCATTTTAACAGATAGAGGCCGAAATTTCGAAGGGAATTTCCTAAGACAGAAGCTACAGAAACTTGGAATCAAACAGGAATTCAGCTCACCTTATCAGCACCAATCAAATGGTTTAGCCGAAAGAGCCATACGAACGATAAGAGATCTTATTACAGCAACATTGGCAGGCGGATGTGAAGAAAGAAACTGGCACGAACTTCTACCCAGAATAGAGTTCACTATAAATAGCAGTCGACAAAGTGCTACAGGTTTATCACCATTTGAGATAATCTATGGACGGTGTGTTAACCTACACTCTAACCTGAAACAAGCCGAGATATCAAGAAGCGAAAGAATCGAAGACGCGAGATTTAATTCGAGTAAAGCCGCAGACACTATGAGAGCTATGGATAAGACAAAGAGGGGCACTCGTGTTTTCGAGGTGGGGGAGGAGGTACTCGTACGTAAAGAGCCGCAGAACAGGCACAAGGATGGTATGCAATACGATGGCCCATATAAAATCGCCAGATTTCTTTCACCTCATCGAGTCGAACTACATTCACAAGAAGGAACGAAAGAAAGAAGAATCGAGTGGCTGAAGAAGTGGAAAAATTCTTAAGAAGGGGAGAGTTAGATATCTGTTTGTTTAAATAATTTGGATTTGGCAGATTTTGTGAATTAATTAAAACTTGTTATTTAGAAATTCTTTGATTAAATATATATTATTAGTTTGAAGATTTTTGTTGCAAATTTAAAGATGGATCTAAAGATGGATTTAACTATATATATATATATATATATATATATATATATATATATATATATATATATATATATAATTGTGAATGTATGTATGTATGTTTGTTATATTATATATTTTATTTCGCTAAGAATACGACTTTTGATACAATTTTCAGTAGTGCAATGCATATATGGAATTTAAAATTACTTAAAACAGGATTTAAAAAAATTGAAAAATATTGATCTGTTGACGCAGACTTTTTTTACGCTAGGAAGGCGACTTCTGATGAAATTTTCAGTAGTGTAACGTATAGATGGAATTAAAAGTTATGTATAATAAAATTTTGAAATATTGAAAAATATCAATACCGTTGCTCGGGCACATAAGTTATATAGTAAATTGCTATATAAATAAATTTATGAAATTTTTAATAATTTTGAAAAAACTTGGTTGTGTAATTTTTAATTTCTGCAACTATTACCATGAAAAAATTATTTTTGAAATTATGTGTACATTTTTTGAAAAATGTTCGTTTGCAGCACATAGGATTGAATTCCCCGACAAAACACTTGAAGAAGCTCTTGCGGATGTTCTAGCAAGAGATTTTCAAAACCAATGTCCAAGATTTTTTCGGGATATGGAACGATGGATTGAGCTCGGTCTTGCAAGACAACCATTCTACACTTAAACTCTAGGTTCATCATGTATTTATTATTGTTTATTCCAGTTTTGAATAGATGAATATATAGTTTTGAATAAATGAATATATAGTTTTGAATAAATGAATATATAGTTTTGAATAAATGAATATATAGTTTTGAATAAATGAATATATAGTTTTGAATAAATGAATATATAGTTTTGAATAACTCTGTAAGAAATTTTATATATATTGTATAATTACTTTTGAAAATTCAAGTGCATTTAATAAAATATAGCAATTTACTTTACGACTTATGTGCCCAAGCAACGCCGGATAACCCAGCTAGTGTTACTTAATATAAAGAATGATTATACAAATCAGTGGTAAATAAGCTGAAAATTAGTCTGCGATTAGAAATTTCATTGAATATCAAACTATTTTTAATTTGTAACAAGTTAAATTTAGTGAATTCCAAGTATAATTTAAACTCACCCATTGACATATTTCCTACCGGTAACTTTAGCTATTTTCAAAGCAATTTTTCTGGCCTAAAAATAAAATATTTCAGATAAATAATTTATCATTTAAATTTTAAATTCATCCCGGATATCACAAACGCCATCAAATATACGAATTATTCAATCTAACTTCTCCGAGATTATCTCCTTGGATAAGAACTGTGGCTTTGTATCGTAGACAGTTATTAATTTTCATCAGAGGAGCCACTTTTGGCATAACGACAATTACTGGTATATTCAGCAAATATCCGTGATATGCCAATGCCAAAGCATGATTACCAGCGCTGGCTGCCACTACACCTTTTACTTTCTGTTCCTAATTTCATTTATAAACTTTTTATAATAATAACAACAATAATAATGAAAATATTAATAATAATAATAATAAACGACCAAAGATCCACAACACTGTTTTATGCGGAAGAGCAGTTCTACTAGCGTAGGTGGTTAATAATTTCAATGTGAATGTGGTTTATAAAGATTTTATAATGAAATTGCTATACAATATTCATAGAAAAGTAGTGTTATTAACTCGATTATTAATTTTCTTTTTAGTATTCTAATACAATTTTTATTAAGATTATTTAAATTCTTATTTGTATTCATAATAATCATCTTTAAAATAATCATAATATTTTATTATTAAAACAAAATTTTCAATAAAACTTGGAGAATTCAAAAATGTATTTTCATATTCTGATTGATGGTACACATATGCAGTAGAACATATATTATCCGAATAACATCCGGAAATTAGTTACAAAACATGCGCCCAATAATGTGTGCACTGCAGATATATTTGCTCGTTACAGCTATGAGTCAGCATTACACAATGGTACAAAATTCCGATAACTGAGCCAGTAGCCTTTTTTGATGCTCTTGTAGTAGTCTCAGTAGTTATTCTCCGTAGTTATTTAAATGTTTGTTTTTAATATTACCAATATGTCATCGAAAGGAAAACGTGTTACACTAAGATTAAATTATTTTTAATTATAATTAAATAATTAAATTAATTGCCAAAAATGTATTTTTCTAAAATATCTCTATATATTAAAAAGCTAAGGTTCCCCTCCATCCGAATTTTACCTTTTTAAAAATTTTTTTTATAATTTTATTTTAATTTTTTAATATTTTTTTATTTTATTTTATTTTATTTATTTTTTTATGATGTATTTATTGTTTTGTACTTATCGTTCTATTTTAGAAACGGTTTCTGCTATTATCTTTTATCATAGTTATGTAAACATATTAATAAACTGAATCTTACTCCTGTCCAAGAATACCCTGGATATTACCTTTAACATTAACCCCATGTTCTGACGGGGTTGGTGAATCGAAGCGAACAGGGGCAGAGCCCCTAGTTTCTAAAACAAATATAAGAAATTCTAATGAATATTTAACTTAATTTTAACTCAAAAATAATTCTTACGATGATATTTCGTCAATTTCATGACAATAGTTTCTTTAAAAATATATTTAAAAACATTTTCAGCGATAATTATTTTTCTAAAAATTGTCTACAATAGAGTTATTATAGAAAAGTATCTCAGCGGTGCATTTCTATGAATCGAAAGTTTACATGTGTTTTTTAGTATGTGTGGTGTTTGTGTGAAGTATTTAATTTTTCTTCCACTTTTTAACTTTCTATAGTGTAAGATGTATCTCATTGCACTATTAATGAGAACATCAGCGTGAATTTAAAGTAAATATGTATGTTTCTATAATGTAAGATTATTGATTTTTTTCTTATTTTATAGGAAACGTATCTTAGCGATGTTTGGTGCACAATCTACTAGAAGGATCGGCGAAATGACATGCAACGGATAATGTACAGCCTAGATTGTAACCATTATGCCCAACTTGGTGGATAATGCGTCGTTAAGCAATACAGTCTGCTAAAAAACTATACTAAGTCTGAATGTCATCTGTAAAGAAAAACGTCAAACTGCAGCAAAAGCTATTGAATTAATTAACAACTGCACAAGTTAAGTTTGCACAAATACATTTAGGCAACTCCAAAGTAGCACCATAAATTCCCATTAAGTAACATTACATATTTGTATATTTGATCTCCTCTGAATTCCTGCAACATAAAAATCACACAAACCCTGAGTAGACTTGCCTGTAGTAATTTTCCTACAACTAACAAAAATATCCAAGAATAAATAACAACAAAAACAACATCAGAATAAATTTCATGAAAATTTTGAAAACATTTTTGAATTCTCTTTAAACATGAAATTCAAAACATTTGTTTATTTAATATCAAATATCTCAACATTTACAAATTTTAAATTTCTTTACCTAGGTCTAAAGGAAAAAGATTTAAAATAAATTTTTATTTTTTTTGGAATTTATTTATTTTATTATTAATTTAATAAAAATTTATTAAGTCAAATTTAATTTCTTAATTTTTTGCCGTTTGACAAATTATCCTTTGGAATGAGGTAAACAATAAGTAAACAATAATTCTTAGATCAAGAGTTTGGACCTCTTTATTCCAATAATATTAATAAACAAATAAATACAATTAGCAAAAATAAGACATACACTTTATTTTCTTAAATTTTTAATAAAAAGCACAGAAGTTTGAAATTTGCGTTAATTTCTTTTTTGCATATTTCAACAGAATAAAAGGAATTTTTGTAAGGTCAATTCACACATGTGAAAAAAAATATTTAATTAGCCACTTCATTCTTTAAGGATACAAGTTTTGACATATAGACTATAAACTGCAAAAATTAGACACAGGTGAGATAGAAATTAGCTTTTCCTTATTTTTTGAGTACTTTAAAAAGTAATTAAATTTTCATTTATAAAAATTTTCATTAATAAAAATATTAAATTCTTACTAACAGTGTTAATTTTTCTACTTGTACTAGAATATAAATAGTAAAAAATATTTATCCATTGTTCAACATAAACTTGTCATGGATCTTCATCAACAAGAAAATTCTTACAAAAAAACTCAAAAAATGACAGGAATATTTTTTCCACTGTGACTACAGTTATTGAAAAATACAAAAACATCGGTACCTTGGCCGATGTTACTAAAAGAGGGAGGAAACGAAAGACTACTGTTTTCATTGATGGGAATGTTATTTTATTTATTTCAGCTTCAAAATTAACCTTAAAAAATACGAGACGATCATGACATCATCACATAACACCACAAACAAAGATAAAGATTTAAAAAATTGAATATTAACTGAAAATTTATAACTTTTAGATGAAAATTAATTGAATATAATTCAAAATGACAAGAAATATATATTTAAAAGTAAATATATTTAACTCTATCACAGGGCTTCTTAAACTTTTTTCATTCACGACCCCATCTATGATTGTAAACCTTTTTTGTGACCCATTATAATTTAAAATAAAGATATATAAATTTTTTGTTAAGATTTATTAATTAGGTAATCATATAAATACATATGAAAAAATTGACGTTTCAAATTCCACAAATTCCACAAAAGTTGCAAAATTATATTTATGATAATTTCAAAAGTTATATGCCTTATTTTTCATCAAAACCGCATTTTTATCAGTAACATAAATACAATTACGAAAACATAAATAGATAAAAAAGAAATAAAATTTAGCAAACTATTAGCCGCTGATATATATTTGAATCTGAGCATTTTCGCCGTCTTATTTCATTCAAAAATATACAAGTCCAGTGTTAAGAATATAAAAAAAAGGAAAAATCGTTTTTTAATGAGACTGATGTTTTTTTACTGCATTATAATTTCAATCTAGATGCAATTTTTGACATTTCTGGACGTAAAATCTCTTCAACATTCTTAAGCAATGAGCGATATTGGGATTTAATATGTGTTAAGGCTGAAAAAGTAAGTTCACGTAAATAGGTGGTGTTGAATGGCAGAAGAACATTCAATGCCATATTAGAGATTGTGGAAAATTCAGTTTCAGTTCCGATCCAAAATTCAGTCAAGGACTTTTTTGCAAAATTTAGTTTTAAGTTTGAATAGCTCGAAAGTTCAGCGAATTCCTATTGAGCTTCATATGGAAGATGATCAATCTCATTCAGGTCAATCAAAAATGGGGTTTGAATCCAAGATAACTTTTTGAAATCAATATTTGATATAAACTGTGTTTCTAGAGCTTTTAAGTGATCCATAATAATTTTTTCGATAAAAGTTTTACAATGATTTTTCTCGATTAAGAAATTATCAATACTGGAAAACATTTCGAACGAGCCCTTTTCCACTCTACTTTTCCAAATGTTGATCTTTTTAATAAAAGTTTCAATTTTATCGTTCAAAGTAAATATATTGCAATTTTTTCCTTGAAGAGACAAATTGAGATCGTTTAATTTCTCAAAAATATCCGACATATATCACAACTTGGATAGCCATATGCCATTTTTGAAAATAAGCAGCAAGATTACATGCTTGTTCAGTTAAAAATATTTCGATTTCGTACTTCAATAATAATAATCTTCTTAAACTCTGACCTCTTGATAATCATCTCACTTCTGCAAGTAATAAAAAATTGGTATACTGGGAATCCATATCCTTACAGAGATTTGAAAATAATAGGCTGTTCAGAGCATGTATCTTTATAAAATTTATAATTTCAACAGCATCCTGAAGCACAAGGGCCTTTTGATGAATAAGGCAGTGAGTACAAGTTATATGAGCATAATTAGCAGCTTTTAGAAATGATTTTAAACCAATATTTTGGCCCGTCATCGATTTTGCACCATCTGTGCATATTCCACAGCAATGTTTCAACTCTAAACCTTCGGTTTTAAAATATTCGTTAATTTTACAATATATGTCTTTCCCTTTAGTGCGGCCTGTCAAAGGACGGCAAAATAACAATTCTTCTTCGACTTTTTCATTATAAACGTACCTGACATTGACTAACAACTGAGCTAATTTAGTAATATCAGTTGATTCGTCCAACTGAATTGAAAATTTTGGGTTATCTTTAATTCTTGTAATAAGTTGTACCAATTGATCATTTAATTTTGTTAATGCCGGAAATTCTATTCGCGACAGTGTCGTTTGCCAAAGGAATTTGTCGAATATCATCGCCATATTTATTTCCATGTAATATTCATACCATTTTAATAGCAGCAGGTAATATAATTTCTTCCCTGATTGTGAATGGCTTCTTATTCTTAGCAATACAGTATGAAACTTTGTATGATGCGAGTAAATATTTTTCATTAATTGTCAAAAATTCTTCAAAAGATTTTTTTTCTTTATTTAAAGATTTTAAAATTCTTTCAAAATATTCTTTTGGTTTATTGGCACACCAAGTATGCTTTGATTAAAAATGTCTTTTCAATTTTGATGGTTTCATACTCTCTGCAGCTAACAATTCATTGCAGATTAAACAAAGAGGTTGTTCATTCCCATTACAATTTTTAAATGTAAAGCCAAATTAAAGAAAAGACTCGTCATATTTAAAAAAAGTATAGATGCCTTATTCTCTGTGCTATTACAGCCAACGCTTGTCCCACTCGTGTTTATAGTATTTTCGACTAGTTTCGTCTATACTCGTTAATATACGTTCTGGCGGCTAGCAAGCGTTACATTTTATTTCATTCGTTGTCACAGTAGCTGATTCCTATCGTTAAAGTTAGAGAAATTTCATTTTTTAAAATTCGTCGTCAAACGGTTAAGAAGCCCTGCGAGTCAATATAAGACTAAAAATATATTTCAATATTTAAAATATAAAGT
>CAUHTR010004279.1:0-29715 GCA_959609185.1 Schmidtea polychroa | reverse complement strand
CAATCTCAAACATTCAAGTTAACTCACTCAATCATTACCCTTTTATGAGAAGAAAACGGGAATTCGCAAAACAATTCCTTTATATTAACTGCAACCCTTACGTTTATTTTACGGGTTTGACTATTTCTATCTAACGTACGATTATTAATTCATTACTGTGAACTCGATGGTCTTGATTAACTTTGTTATATTTTAATAATTACATTTTCACCCATCTCGCTACTACGTCATTAAATTATACGTGTACTATATTATGAAAGAAAAATTAGGTATTACAGGGATCTCCTTACTTTATGCGAAGGCCCATCGGATTTGTAAAAGAATCAGAATATGTTCATTTAAATTCTCGTTATGAATGATAATTTGAGTATCTTAAATTTTACGCCTTAGAAGTTGTCATAGTGACGCCTGAAACATGTTCAATTACATGTTAATCCTATTATCTATTTACACTAACCAACATCATCAGGTCCGGTGCAATGCAAGTTTATATGATTAACCATCAACTTGTGCTCTGGAAAAATTCTCATAGTTCTACTATTTTCAACTGACGAAATCTAGCTGTCTACTCGTATATGCAGCCTTACGATTCTCTCACTATGATTATGTAATAGTGATGTCAACATACTCACTGTGATCTATCTGGGTGTGATACATGCGTGTAGTTGTGGGTAGTAATTAGCAGATATGGCGTTGCAGGCGGATGTTTTAGATAAGTCAGAATTACAGTTGGTGTGTTCAAGAACTCACGAAACTTGATTGCGTAGATTACTCATGGGTTTAGTAGAATCAATTCTATTTTCAGATTTTCTCCATTATGTTGACTCATGATAAGAGCGGTCGACTCAGTCGCTTGACGGCCTCCTCCCACAATTGATACACTAGAGTCTTTACCAGATTATTGGGCCGATCTGCTATGTCGAAAGTTTATCTGGCTGCGGAACAAACTAATGATTCTCCTATCGCTATTGACGGTTTCGCTCGAGCTCATGACAAGTAATTTATCTCACTATCAGAAAATGTTTACTTTCCTATTTTAGGGCAATCCATTATCGATGTCAGGCCAAGCGTTTTCGGATAATCACGTCAAACTCGAGTTGAGTAGAGTCGACTAATGGATTTATTCGCAAATGCCCTGGCAGTGCACATCCTCAGAATTCAATTTGAAATGACTAGCGGGAAGTATCGTTAATTTTTCCGAAAGAACCGACCTAAATAATTGGTGTCCGACGATTCATCTATGATGTATAAGAAGAAGATCAAATCTCAATTCTAAATTCTCTACCGACTACGCTGTGATGATGCTCCTTAATGCAATCTATTTCGGGAAAACTCTAACAATTCATTACTCATCTCAACTCAGACAACTGCCGGTGCTCGACGGAAAGAAATCTTTCGATGGTAAAGAACTACTGATCTCAATCTGAAATGTCCTCGTTTTTGGAATTTGTATTATCTTCTCCACTATCGAAATCTCGGTGTGACTGCATGAAAACGAAGAGACCCTATGAAGGATCGCGCTCGGTGTGGAAATTCCACTTCCACACAACCTGAGGAGTCTCCTCACCCCTCATGACACACTCAAGAAGGCATTCATCGCTGCCGCCGTTCTTGCACCGTCATGAGGGACCATTCGACTCATTCTCAGCAAATCAATAATTTGTGCACAATTTATGATGATAAAATAACAAAAATTAAGCAAATGAATAAATAAAATCTCACCCGGCGACCCTATTATTTGGACTCCAAGTATGATGTCGTCTATTCTATACAATCACGCGTTTGTCATGACCTTGGCGAACGTCTCATCCAACAATTATCATTTTCTCTAAGCATCGAATTTCTTTTCAACATCTTCTGGATACATATAATGAAAAGTGTCCTCGTGGTTATGCTCTCTACCGGGGCATACCTCCTGCTCATCCGCATCATACTTGAAGCTCCCAGATAATACAGTCGCCGGCACCATGAAGAAAAGGCTGTTTTCATTTAAATAAATTTATTGTAAGAAATGAGTTTTATTTTTATTTTCAACCATTAACTAAATTAAACCAATAAACATAAATAAATCAACATACCTTCAAGCTTCGAAAACTGGATTAAATTGAACTTAGAACTTGTCTTGAATAAATTTGTCGCTAGTCGCTAAGTAAAAATTTAATGTGGAAATCTCTGAATTAGTGCACTGTGGTTAAAGGTTCCGTAATCTGTAGAGTATTTTGAAAAGTGGTTCCTGCAATCGTGGATTAAAAAGTGGTGGTTTATAACTTAAAAATTTTACCTGCAATCGTGGATTAAAAAGTGGTGATCTTCTAATTTTCCACGTTGCTTATATATTATTTTTCGTCCAATCAGGACACGACTTGTTTGTAATTTCGTTATTTATTATTATTATTATGTTTTTATTATAATATATTAGATTTTAATAACTTAACTTATTTCTTATTATTATTTTATTTATTTTCTTATTTTTATTATTTTTCTCCTATTTTTTTCTGCGGATTTATTGCTACTTTATTGTAATATAATTTTTTTTGTTTTAATTAGACTTAAAGGATGGTTTTATTTTTATTTATTTCTTTAATTTCTCGTTTATTTTCTCACTTTTTTGCTTATTCTATTTCTACTTTATCCGCTGTGTCTTAAATCGTTTCCTTTTTGTTTTATTTCCGAATCTTAAGGGGTTTATTGGGTTTTATTTATTTTGGTTACTTATTCCTATTCTTTTATTGGTATTTTATTGTTTCTTCTTATTTACTACTGAGATTTGATGGTAATTTATTTTTTATCTTATTTCATTTATTTTTCGAGGTTTACTTTTCTATTTGATCCAGTTTTCTCCACTCCGAAATTTAGCCCAACAATAGTTAGTTTGAATATCTGAATAAACAAACAATTTGTTTTTGATATTTTTATATTTATTTATTTTGGGTACTTACTTTATAATTATATATCTGACAGTAATATGACAATTATAAGTGACAACGATATATATAATAATAATAATAAATTTGTGCTAATATCGATAAATTTATTTTGGACAAAGTTCGTTATTTTCTCTATTTGATTCTCATGGTTTCGTTTCTGATTTCATGTCAAAAACTTAGTATTATTATTATTATTATTATTATTATTATTATTATTATTATTATTATTATTATTATTTTTATTATTATATATCATAGTCACTTATATTTTTCATATTACTGTCAGATATATAATTATAAAGTAAGTACCTAAAATAATTAAATATAAAAATATCAAATACAAATTGTTTGTTTATTTCGATATTCAAACTAACTATCGAAATGGGATTCATGATAAATTAAAATAGAAAAATAATAATAATAATATTAATACTAAGTTTTTGATATGAAATTAAAAACAAAACGATGTGAATCAAATAGAGAAATTCAATAATATTTACATCAAAATCATCACATGTAAATAATTTGTTTACAAATATCGATAAATTTATTTTGGACAAAGTTCGTTATTTTCTCTATTGATTCTCAACGTTTCACTTTTAATTTATTATCAAAAACTTAGTATTATTAATATTATTAATATTATTATTATTATTATTATTATTATTATTATTATTATTATTATTATTATTATTATTATTATTATTATTATTATTATTATTATTATTATTATTATTATTATTATTATTATTATGTTTATTATGATTATTATTATTATTATTATTATTATTATTATTATTATTATTATTATTATTATTATTATTATTATTATTATTATTACTATTATGATCAGAAGACAATAGTCGCATGCTGACTGCAAACTATATGACGATAGAAAAAAAAATTAGCATAAGTATGTATATACTGTATATTTTATATACATTTAAATCTTATGAAATAAACTTAAAAATAAACTTTATAAAAAATATACTAAATATAATAAATTAATTGGTTTTTATCTAATTTACAATTTTGTTAAAATAATCGATTATTTGTATGGTTATGAATGGAAGGATGATAAATACATATTACAGGTGACACACTGTTTCAAAATTGAAGTTATTTCTATGTACCTTAAAAAGATGTATATATATATCTTAATTTTTGAAACTTAACTCCCTTTTTTATATTAGCCCTGGGTCCCATATAACACGGTTTCACACAACACGTCGTTGTCTTGGAACCTATCTACCGTGTTATTGGAGGGCCACCTGTATACAATTTATTAAACTGAATTGCGTAACAATATACCAAAATGTTATTTATGATGATTATGTTTAACGATAGAGTAGTTATGTTGAGTATAGGAAATTGTAGAATCCAACGGAGTCACCGTAAAAAAATTGTTTGGGACAGTTGGAGTGTTTGTTAATAGGATATTTCTTATATGTAAAAATAAATATTATATTACAACGTTTTTGTTACAATCAGAAAAAAGTTAAAATAAACCTTTGTTATTTTTTGGTAGTGGATTCACAGTTTTCGTATTAGATAGATTTACGGATGGTCTGAGAATAATTTGAGACAGATGATTATTACTTTCTCTTTTGCTTATTTACAACTTTCTTATCTGAAAAGTTTATATGCCGTCGGAGAATGATATAGGACGAAAAATTTATACTCTTCTTTGTTTGTTTTCAACTTCTTTTTATGAATTCTGGATAATTGAATTTTTAAAAGTTTCACGACTTTTCCTAATGTTTCTTTTGATCTTTGTCTTGTTTTTGGTTGGTTGGATTTTGTTGTATTTCTTGGTTATTTGAATTTTATCTTTTGGTTTTTATCATTTGAAATTTTAAATTCTATATCCTTTTATTTTTCCGTTTCACAAATTTGATCTCTCGAGAAAGTTCTATTTCGTATTATTTATTTGTTATTGATTTTTTTAAAATTATCTATAGTAATAGTTTGCTACAGAGGCTCACGCTTATTGTAATCACTTTGGGCCAACATAAAACTGATAACAATAACCCAAAAAAATGCATTTTTATTAAACTTTTTAATTAAACAAGCAGCAATAAATTATTTTCGGAAATTTCAACATGCATGAAATGCTTTGAAAAAATCATGTAAAGACGATCGCCTTTTCTCAGTAAACTATTAATAAAAGCCTCATATTCATAATGTTTGTGAAATTCTGAAGAACTGTGCTGTACACCCAGTTTTAAAGTTTGTAGGAAATTTTTGATTTCACGAGCAGCCGTCAGTTTGTTGTTTGTTTGGGTTTCATCTTCGTCTTCGTCCTCAATTAATACTGGGGTAGCCTGAGATACTGTGTTACAGATTTCCAAATGTGTCAGCTTTTCTGCTGGTGGGTTACAGGTGGTCGAATGTTTGCTCTTTAGTGCTGTTACCAGCGTAACCCAAAATACAACGTTGTTTTCCGCTTGATACCCGGTGAGTAATCAACGTTGGTACTGTATCAAGTGGGTGAGTACTCGCAAAAAGTGAGCGCACTAACGGCACTATAATTGTCGGGTACTCTATGGGTCCACGGACTACCGTTAGAAGGCATGTGTCCGATTTACTCAGGTCCCTTACCGAAATTGTTTTCCCAAACACCCTTATGCCAACCTCATTGTCTTCGACGATCACAAGACTCAACCTTATGCACATTAGATTGTTAAAACTATTTATTTGATTACAACAAGTTTTGACAGTATGTGTACCACTACATTAGGATTCATGTACTCAATCGCGATTTAGGATGATGGAGCTGACTCGGGTTTTCTTAGCTTTTCTTGTTCTGCTAGCCAGGTCCTTTTCAACTTTTCTCGGGTATTTCGCCCTAGCCACTTGCGTTTTGGTTTGCTCGCCTGTACCGGTGGGTAGATCTCGGCCAGTTCCACGGGTAATGGGCGAATCTGATCTTTGAGGGTGTCGTGGATGAACCTCTCGTTCAGCTTGACCTCGAGCGTGCGAACCCGTAACTTTATCGCCCGTATTTCAATTTGATCCTGCTCCGCCTGGGTCTGGAGTTGCAGTATATGTGCTGTTCACTTCTTCATTTCTGCCGGGCTGAACCAGGTGCCCTCGAATTCTCGGCACTTCACGTTGAGCTTTTCGACCCGGACTCGGAGGTCTTCGGCTTGTTCGCGGTCTTTGCGTAAATTCTCGAACAATTTGAACACTGAAACAGGATAATAATAAAATTTCATTACTCTCATTCATATACGTAAAAAGAAAATTCATTTAATTTCATCACAAAATCCTTAACTGTGTATTGAAATGAGGTCGCCTAAATCGCAAAGGTGCACTACAACAAACGAAGCCAACAATTAGATACGAAAATAATTGATTACATGAAATTTTCGAATAATACAAAAAAGAAAATATAATTAGGTAAAACAAGTCAAACATTATCCATTTCGATATAGGTTATAAAATAAAATTGTCACTGGATCACACTGGATGTTTGCGGGGCCTCCCTCGCTTCCGTCGGGGCGCTTCTGCGTCATCAACTCTTCCAGTGGAATTCCCTCCTTTTCGGCTCCGAGCTGGAGCTCGATTCTCCTCAGCCGAAGTTGGGCAGCCTCCACTTCTATTGCTGCTCGGTCGCGGGCCTCCTGTAACAGATCGTTCTTCGGCTCTGTCTTAACCCACGCCGGGGCATCGGGCTCTGGGCCACTCCGGATGACTGGGCCGTAATTATCTAAGTCTAGCCATCGGTTCCAGACGTGAATTCCAGATGTACCGGGACCGGAGTCATGTGATCAACTGTCTGTCGGCTTCCTCTTCGCTAGAGTGTGACATTTCTACAATACAAATCGAAATCAGGACACCTTACACAGACTGAGGTGAGTCTTTAAGCCCAAAATTTTCACTGACTACTTCCCAAACCTACTAATTCATTCTGCCATCACTCAACCCTAAGGATTCTAAATACCCAACGAGAACATAGGTAGATGGACGAAAATAAGGTATTGCCAGAATTTTTAATTATGAAACGAAATTTATATAATTTGAAAAATATTTTAATTAAGAAATCTACAAAATGATGATCAGGTCGCACGGAAGAAGGACATCGGACAACGGAGTTCATAATTAAAACCTTGCGTTCAAAGTTAATCGTTTTCGATACTTGTAACTTAGTTAAAGGATTTAAGGAAGTTGTGTGACTAGAGAAACGACTGCAATCACAACCTAGATTTCCGAAATTATTTTTAATTAGAAAAGAATTTTTTTAATGGTCCTAAAGTATTAATTTAGTAAATCTTACACTTTAACTAAATATATCCTAAAATTGATTAGTAATTAACTTTGTTTAAGTTAATCATTTTAATTTTCAGAATCTTGTTTACCACTAGATGGTAATTCAAAATTTAATATATTAATTTTCATACGATTTTATGAAATCGGACCATTATGGTAATTTACCACTAAATTCGGGTACACTGGGGCGATAAGTATTAGTGACGAGCCTAGCTTCTCGCTTTACTTACTTCTCCTTCTGTTGTGCTCGTCATGAGTGGTGTAATTCCCTTTGGCTAGCTTGGAGGTAATTTATTTATTAACAATAAATTTTCATTTTCAGATACGTTTGGTGGGAATTTTTACTCGGACGGGGATGGCCGATTTTAACTTTTGAGGGATTGTCATACGACTCCTTGCTGGTACCTTTGCTTTATGGTTTATATCAAATACACATTTATAATTTGTTAATAATTTATAAAGTTTGGTATTTCCTTTTGATAATGCTTGTTGTATTTTATATAAAGTATACATTTATAATTTATTAACAATTTATAAAGTTATTTTGTGTATTTCGGTCATTTGTACCATTTGTCTCAATGCGTTACTGATGATTCAAATAAACTTGATTAACCATTCCAAGTTTTTAATGTAAGTTTTATCTAATTCTTAATTTCTGGTGCAGCTAAGTTAACTAAAATGTTTCCGTCATCCGATAACATTGGGTTAAATTAAACTATATACATATTGTTGGTTACTTAGGGGTTTCTCATTTTAAATTTTAAATACGTTAGGGGTAATCATAGGTATTCACTCGACTCTTTCCTAAGTACCTCCATGACTATTGTACTTAAAACCATTTGTGTACCCATGGCGACGACCATGTTGGTACTGTACACAAATGTAAATTGTAAATACACAAATGTAAATACACAAATGTAAACAATGAGCAGGTGAGCTCTATTGCTAAAACTACTCCCCATTGTATTTTCTCTTCGGGTCCTAGACGGCCGATAGAAGGTCTTACGTCGTCGATCATTTTCCATTTCTACTTTTCTATCTCATTCGGCTATGGTCCTCATTTTTAGATGTTTTCTATTGTTTCCTTTCAAGATTTTGTGCAGGGATACGCCCTTATTTTTCTATTAATAAATGTTGCTAGGTATTTTCCTTGATATTTATGAATATTTAACCTATCTCGCAAAAAATTTGAGCAGGGATCGGCCCTTATTTCCAAGTTAATCCACACTTCCCATAATACTTAAATTGTCCTTCAAAAAATTTGAGCTGGATTTTGAGCCTGGATTTTTAGTCCTAACCTATGTTTGACCGAAGTTACTTCCAGCGACGGACCCGTGGAGAAGCCTCCACATTTCGGCCCGAAATCAGCTGCGTGATTGAAAAGCCAGCATACCCACCAGTCTGAGCATCTCGAAGATACCCTAAACCATGGTATGCTGGATCTCAATTCCACGGTACTATCGTTCATAATCAATAAGCATAACAATTGAACCCAATAAAAATTATTATCCCAAACTTAAAAATTACATGAAAATTAAACAATGAAACAACTAAACTAAATTGAATATAAAATTTATTAGATTAAATCATTTCATAAAAATTACAACAAAAATAAATTACCAAATCCACGATGGCATAAAATCGAAAACTGAGAGCATATGCGTACTGTCTGCAAATTAGGTTGTGGTGTTGAAAAATGTTTTTTTCAAATGAATTTGTAATCAGCATTTATACTGATTTTGAATGCGCATTCATGCATTCTCTGCCACTCTATCCAATTAGAGTGCGAGAAATTTTGAAAATTATTTTGCATACATGCATGAATGTGTGCAATTATTTATTTATTTTTAATTCCATTAATTTAATTAATTATTATTTAATTTTTTATTAATTTTAATAATTTAATTTTATAAATTTTATAATTTAAATAATTCGAGTTATTTTAATTTTTATTAATTTAAACACTTTTATTCTTTAAATTTAATAAGTTACATAACCATTTAATTCTATAAACTTTACAATTTACATAATGCTAACTAATTTTATTATTTTGACGATTTAATTTTTATATCGTTTAAATAATTTTTAAATAATTCTATTTTACATTTTATTATTTTGCTATCGAAATTTTTAAGTGTTAAATTTTTCTGTTAAATTTATTTATCTCTTTATTCTATTATACGGGGTTTATTGATTCCTAATGTGTGATGTAACTTATTTTATTTATTTTATATTAAACCTTGATCATAAATTTTTTTCAACTTTGCGGTTTTTGTGTTAGGTATTTTCGATCGATTAAAACAAACTCTCAGTTCTCGGTTTCAGCCCAACAATATAGACAACTAAACTGACACCTATACCTATATATATATATATATATATATATATATATATATATATATATATATATATATATATATATAGGATAGGGTCATTTAACTAAATTTAGAAATAGGGGAATTCCAAAATTGTTTATGGTTTTAATTTTTTAAAATTCAGAATAAGTATTATAATAATGTAAAATAAGAATGATAATAATCATAATAATAATAATAATAATAGGGGTACTAATGTTGATGGTAGTAATGCTATTATAATAACAATAATAATATTAAGAATAGTAATATTAACAATGGTGATTTTGTGTCCCAATAAGATTTCCAGCTATAGAGGGGGTCCTTCGTAACCTTTACAATTTATTTTTTCTATATAATGTGTATGTTCTATATCTTGTAATCAGCTGATTTAGGGTCTCAAGATGATGATTGGTAATTCTAGGGGGTCATTAATAAAATTTTCGTCGTTGATTCGGTATAAGGTAAATTCATAAACTATAATTTAGGAATAGTATAGGTGTTTAAGTTATTTCTAAGTATGGTACAAATTATATTTAATAATTAAGAAGTCGTGTACATTTATAAATTATATTTTAAGTTTAATATAAAATTATATTTTATATTTTAGGCATATGATGCATTTATAAATTATATATTTAGGCATAATATAAAGTTATATTTTATAATTTAGGCATGTTAGATGTTTATAAATTATATATTCAAGTATAATATAAAATTATATTTTATAATTTAGGCATATTAGATATTTATAAATTATATATTTAAGTAAAATATAAAATTATAGTTTATAATTTCGGTATGTTAGACATTTATAAATTATATATTTAAGTAAAATATTAAATTATAGTTTATAATTTAGGAATTTTACATCTTTATAAATTATATTTTCAAGTATCTTATTAAGTTATATTTCATAAATTATGAATATTACGCAATCATAAATTATATTTTTAGGCACAATATTAGGTTGTATTTTACCATTTAGGTGTACTATATAGTTAAGAATCATATAATATAAAATTATATTTTATAAATTAAGAATATTATACATTTAGAATTTAGAAATTCTATTTTTTACATTTAGAGATCATATTTTTAAGTGTTATTCAAAATTACATTTTATAGTTCAGGCATATTATACATCTACAGATTGACAATTTAATCGTAATATGAGGTTATGTTTCATAATTTATTAACACGAGGCATTCATGAGCTATTCCTCCCCGATGAAAATTATATTCTACGATATGAACCTCTATTTTATGATTGACTTAGGGAATTATATATATGATGTATGGGCATAATTTGACCTTTAAGGAGTTTATGAATAATTTATGATTTACGCTTGTCGAACTTCTTTATGAGTATTATTACGGTTAATTCTGAGAAAGATCTTTACACTGATACTAAATTTTTAATTATTAATGAGGTTTACAAACGTATAGGTATAACTGAGTTCCTTAATGATGTCTAACCGACTACATTACTGAATTGTAAGATTGTGTTCAGTTTGGGTTGAGATCTACTCAATTATGATCCTAGTGTGGAGTAGTGTATGAAATTTTTAGTGATGATTTTAAATGTGTACTGCATTCAAAGTCGGGACGAATGCTTGCTTACACGGCCCCACTGTGACCGCTACGACAAGCCCTACTGTTATGTTGAGTCGAAACATACCGTTGTCGACCGATAATAAATAGTTGGAGCCTTAACGAAGGGGTTTTATCGACACAACTCCATGGCAGGACCATAAAATGGACGACCTCCGATGACCGAACAAAAAAAATGTATAATAAAGGTAATGCGTGTCTGCATGTTGCTGTAGTAGAATTTTATACATGGTTGAATGTAGGACTGATCAGAGACGCAGATAAATCCAGGTGTCTCTGAACACTTACATTCAACGAAAATTAGCATAAAATAAATAAAAGAAACATTGTTATCGAACATAGATTATGACGCATATAACAAATACAATTCAAAAATAATTTTACTATTATTCCGAAGTTTATAGCAAAATAAAATTTGGCATAAAGAGTGTTTTTCTGACTAAAATGCGTTTGTTATATATACCTATTTTTGTGTGTGCAAGTACACGTGTCTGTATTGATGCATTAAAACAAACCCGAATTCTTTTTATTCTGGAATTTTCTATTTTTGATATTTTTAATGGCAATTTTAGTGCCATAATTTTTATTTTTATTTTTAAATTTATATTTTCTAATTATTTTTTGCTAAATTTACCTCCATGATGGATTTGGAACGATTCCAGAACATTCCATATTAATTTTTAATTAATTTTTATTTAATTGATGTTTTTCTTAATTTCTTTTTAAGAATTTTAATTTTTATGACTTATCTATTTATTTTTGATAACTTTTATTGCTCTATGTGACTTTTATGATGGTTGTCGCCATTCTTATGAAATGTTCTGGGATTTTTCTAGAATTTTTAATGTTTTTCCATCTTTCTAAGCTGCTTGAGTCTGTTTTTTGTAATTTTGTGTTTCTTTGCTATTTTCGAGTTAGTTTCTTGCACTACTTCTTGCATTGATATCATTTCATTTATTTTCTGTGTTTATATTTTTGTTGGTTTTCCTCTTAATTAATATTGTTTATTTGATGTATTTTTTTATATTTAACTGAACTTATTGCTATTTGCGTGCTATGTACCTACGCACCTTAGTCACAAATTAGAGTTTTGGGTCTAGAAATCAGTTCTAGCCCAACACTGCAATTGGTATGTTTTGATCAATTAACACCCATTCCTCAAAAGCTTCATCATATAGATCAGTTGAGTTTTCAACAATTTCCTCTGATTCCAAGTCTTCTGTTGTGAACCCGCCATGACTGAAGCAATTTTGTATTGTGTTTTTAGAGACACTTCCACGACATTGTAAAAAGATGAAGAGTATCAAGAATGTTTGTTTTTTTCGCTAACTCATTTGCAGTCAGTTTGTGATTATCCTCCATATTTTCCAAGACTATTGATCGCATTTCCCCTTGATAATATGTCTTCAGTNGTGTAGTACTGTTGTCAACCAACAAAAAAATTCTATGGTTCAGTTTGTTATCCTATTTGAGAAGCCATTCATTAAAAATCAGAGTTGTCATCCAATCAATTATCAGACTCCGATCTAGATGGATCTGTTACCGGATCCATGAGTGTACGAGGATACCATAAAAAAAAATTAAAGCCCTACGCCAATTTAGGGAAACAAGCTCAGATGCGCGCGCTCGAAGACGTCGGAGCGGCAGTGGGTCGGCTTCGCCGGATCGAAGATGAAATATTGAAAGGGGAGCTCGAGGATATTATTGGGCAAAGGTTTATCAAGGCTAAATTTAGTAGCGGGGAATTCCCAAAAAATCAAATGATTTGTTTAAATAAAAAGAAATAAAATAATTATATTAGTAGTATTAATTGTATAAATATTAATATGTTTATTTGTTTTCCGTCTAGATTTGATACTAAAAGAAAAGAATTCAATGGAAAGATAAAGTTTAATATATCACCACTTTTACATTTAAAGACTGAAATAAACAACTCATTATTATTTTAATTACTAAAAATTTTGAAAATGTAATGGTAATTAAGTTTTTATCTTTCTAAAAATTTAAATAAAAAAAATATATTTAAGTTTTACTTTTAATAAGTATTATAGAAAATTGTTGTTTGAATATTACTTTTTTAAAATGAGCTCTATTAACCTTTATATAATTATTTTCATATTTCAATAATAATACAAAAATATTTTATAAAGGTTTTCTATATTTTCTATTTTCTATATATTATTTTAACATTTTTATAGAAGTTTCGAGAAAGAATTAACTATTTTTTGCAAAATTCACGAACATGATTCAAAATACTTCTAGGACTAATTTAAGAGATTTAGTAAGATAAGTGTTTAAAGACGTAAATGGATATTTATTTCTAAATTATTGAAAATATTTAATATTTATATTATAACATTATTTGAACATGAATTTTTTAACTGCATTTAAAAGTTATTCAAAAACAACTAAATAAATAAGAATTAAAAGGTTTGTCATTGAAAATGGAAGTAATGAAAAAAGTTGATGCAGCAGCATTTTTTAATTAGGAATTATCAATTAACAGAATGTCAAATAAATACAATCAATATCATATTAAATTTTATTAGATATTTTTTTCATAAAAATACCAAATTATATTAATAATCTAATATTTTAGTAATTAATAAAATATTTGATAACGAAATTTTCAAATTAATAGACAAAATTTATCATATTTATTACTTTATGCAAGTAGGACATTAGACACAATTTTCGAGTTTATGCAAATAGTACCTTTCATGCTATTTTATTTTCTAATTCTGAATATATTAATCAATTTATATATGATATATGATATAATAAAATATGAGTCGAAATGTTGATCAATATAGGTAGTTTTTGCATCATTTCGTCCTGCTGGTTGCAGTATATTTCTACTGTAATCGATGAGCCAGGTTTTATGACATCATAATGGGTCACACCTGCGCTAGACCACCAAACACTCACAGTGAGATTATTTTGATGAATATTACGCTTTGGATTACATTTTGGTGATTCATACTTGTCTTTGTTGTAGTAGATCCATTTTCACCATAAGTGATAGATGAACGAGTGGCCGCAATTTTTTTTTTTCAATAAATTTTATTGTAACATAAATTAAATAAGTTGTATTAAATGAACATTTACAATTTAAATTAGTATCTTATTTTAAGAATTACACTTATTACGAATTATGATTTAAATTTCCGGATGGTATTTGTGTATGTAATCGTAAAACTTCAATTATTCTGTCAATGGTAGTACTAAACCAGATTTTTATTATCATGTACTGTCATTTGTTCAAAAATAGGTCAAAATGATTGGTACAATCAGTTAATCTAGATTGGAATTTTTATTAAATCTCTTTCTATTAATGGAAACACTATCTGGGTTCATTTTATATATTAAAAGGGAAAACTTTAGTTCAAATTTTTTAAAGAATGCTTTAACTATACTACTTTAGAAGGTATATAGACTAACTATATATAAATGGTGTTCATACCCAACAATAATCTACATTGAACATTTAAATAAATATTATAAATAAATTAAATTAAATCAAATATAAAAAAGTATAAATATACGCATTAATATAATTAAATGTTATAAAAGCGGCTAAATTCAAGTTAAAATATGACGATGATACACGATGTAACACGACGAAGAATTGTGGACAATTACAAGACTCGAGCTTGTCAGTGTTAGAATAAAATTCGTACTCGATTCACTCTCGGAATTAGTTAATTAAAAGTTCGAGCATAAAAGTCGATAAAAAATGTTGAAATAAACATTAAATAAACATTAAACATTAACAGTATTTATACCTAATTTCTGTATGCCTAATCTAGAAATGTGCACAAATTCGAAATTTTAATTTTTTAATTGTTTCACAAATTAAAAGATATTTTATTAATTTTGATTAATTTCTTTGCCTTGTTTGATTTTACAATATAGATACAGACAAGAAGTTAGAGAAATTATTCATGCATACACAAGTCCTTCGTGGCTCCCAATCCCTCTACTCTATTGTTATTGGTAAATATTCAATTTTTATCTTTCTATTGTTCGAGTAGATTTCATTGATTCATTATCACTGGAATTTATTTCGCCCTTTGCTTGCTGAATATCTTAAAGTGAACCTTAATTATGAAAGACCTTTATCTATACTAAATGTTTCACGTGTGCAACACATCAAATTTGCTTAAATTAAGAAGTTCATTAAATTAAACTTATAAACAAAATATATGTTTATCTAATTAACTATACAGGTAGTCCTCGACTTACGACCGAGATAGGGACCCGAACAACGGTCGTATGTTGAGTTGGTCGTAAGTCGAGTTCATCGAAAAAAAATAAATAAAAAAAGAACAAAAATACAAACGGATTATTAGAAGCAAAATACAAATTCATAGTTCTGTCTTTATTTAAAATTATAATAAAAAGCCATGAATACATTTTGTTGGGGTTAGAGCAAAAATAAAATAAATTTCACAGGGTACCAGAAAATAGAACAAAAATTGGTAAAATCAATATAAGTACAAAATTAATTAAAATTTAATAAAAATTAAAAATCAATATTGAACGGGGGTATCGGGTATGGTTGAATGCCAAATTGTTAGACGAGGTTAGAAAGCATAATAAAAATGTAATAGGGTGACCATAGAAAAAGTTAATAAGGAAAAACAAATTAATTAAAATTAATTAATCTGTAATGGAATGCCCGAGCCAATGGAAAGCCCGAGCCCATGGGAAACCCGAGCACTGAAGAAAACCCGATGCGCAGTGAGACCCGAGACACCAGATAAGGGAATAACAATTCGAATAATAATTGCAGGGTAAATAAATTACAATAATTGTCGAACCGTTCAAAATTTACTTAGGGTGCCCGGGGAAACAATTAATTTCATTTTGTTAGATAATTGGCCTCTTAAAAACAGTATAAAAGGAGAGCTTAGAAATGAGCAAGCCGCCATTTGGTCGAAATTGAAAAAGGAAAAAGCTAAACAGAAAATCCAGCAAGGACAAGTCAAAAGAGGAAATTTGTGAATTATAAAGAAGCTAGATCGTAGAAGAAAAGGTAATTACCCCTTGGGTTTCTTACCTTAGCAAACCAAATTCAAATTGAGAGAAAGGTGCAAATAGTGACAAATTGTAATTGTGATAAAAAGCGAATAAAGTTATTCTGTGTTGAGTTTTCATTGATTTGGTAAAATAAGGACACGAGGAGTCAGAGAAAGGACCGACTTACATATAAAAAACTCAACAATTTATATTAAATAAATTAAATTAAAATTACATGTTTACTTGTCCTCGACATCCTAACTTATCACATTAATATAATCCATTGAGTTATCTTGAACAACTGCACCTTCAGTGGCAGTTTTTAAAAAAAACCTGTCTAATGTTGTTTGCACACTTTGAACTAAGGTTTAACAATATTCGGGTTTCTCAAATATTCGAATATCAAATAATAAATTCTTAGATATTCGAATTATTCGAATATTTCGAATACTTACTTGACTATGTGATAAAAAAATTTTGAAATAAAAAAGGAAAATTAAGCAACGATTGTTTATAATATTATTTATTAATGAGACTGAAACCAGCTCTTTAAAAATACAATAGCATTAATAGCTTCATCTCGCATTCTGGTTCTAAGTTTCGATACCACAATTCCAGAAGATGAAAATGCTCGTTCACTCTCGGTTGACGTTGGTTTAACTGTTAGCAGTGCATTATAAAGTAAATCCAAATTTCGTGATCTTACTCCAGTGGCTTCATAAATTTGGAATTCTTTGTTGAACGAATTAAAATTATCACCATTAATTGGGATTGAAGGAGCTTGACTTTTTGTGATTGCTAAATTTAACTCATCGGCAATTGATGTAGGTTCAGGTTCAACACGAATGACTACAATTTCATGGTTTTCTTCACTGTTACTATGTTACACATTAACTTCTTTTAAAAATAATCGTTGCATTAGTTCTTTGGCATATGATAATGTAATGGTTCTAGGTGAATAAGAAAACCATTTGTTGTTTTCTTTTATGCTGATAAATTATGCAGAAACCTCAATATTGATACCATTGCTTTATTTCTTCTCTCATTTATACGTTTGAGTAAAATTTGGCAAATTAGATGTGGACGGATATTTATGTTCAGATACAGGATATTCAATAAATTATGTAATAGTAATCAAAAATCAGATATCAAGTAAAGTATATGAGTCCGACAGGTCAAATAATGAGAATAGAAAGTTATCTATGTTAGTTTCTCTTTTGCTTGAGAATGGCAAAATATTTCTATCGTCTGATTTATAAATCGGCCAATGATTGCCGAGTCGGGTCGGACCAATGGAAGCAAGAGAGGGAGAGGAATTTTTTTGGAGGTTTTAAATGGCATAATGGCCATTTGATGGATGCCGATTATCGGCTCCAATATCATAATTGCCATTTGATGGCAGAATGGCAAAAATTGTTCAGCTAAATTGCTGACAATTTATCATAATCGGCTAAAAATATTAGACTGGCAAGATTGCCAAATAATAATTATTATTGTTATTATTATTATAATTGTTTGCCGAAATCGGCTAAAAATATTAGACTGGCAAGATTGCCAAATGATAATTATCATTATTATTATTATCATTATTATTATTATTATTATTATTATTATTATTATTATTATTATTATTATTATTATTATTATTATTATTATTATTATTATTGTTGTTATTATTATTATCATTATTATTATTATTATTATTATTATTGTTGTTATTATGATTATTATTATTATTATTAGTATTATTATTATTATTCATTTAATTTTTTATTGTAACCATTATTATCGAACTTCCTTGATAATACTTAATATTTATGATTTCATAAAATTGGCAGAGAAAAATTAAACCAATCATTTTCTTGCATTATTTCAATTTCAAGATTTTTACAATTCTAATGGTTTTTTGGTGAATCTTTTGTCGATAAAATGAGACTAGTCGATTTTTGAAATGATATTAAATTAGAATAAACAAGTGTGGGGAGGAGCGTTAAAATTTTATTACCATTTATTATTATTATTATTATTGTTGTTGTTTTTATCATCATCATCATTAGACCTGCCGAAAAGTTGTTGGATTGTCAAATTCAACGTGTAAATTGATTTCTATTAAAAGTTAATATATATATTATTGATATATTATTGAGATATTAATAAAAACATATTGGAATCAAAATAATCGTTAAAGTTCGAATGACTTTTTCAAATTCAAAGCTCGAAAAATAATCGAAAAATTTTTAATAATGAGAAAAAAAAAGGGAAATTTTTTTGAATTTCTAATCTTGGACTATCCATATTGTTCTTGTGGAATGAAAAAAATTGTCATTAATTAAGTTTTTAAATAACCACTATCCTTATAAAGATTTACTTACAAATGAAAATGCTTATAAAAATTTATTTGCTGTATGGAGCGCTGATAAACCGTTTAGTAAAGTTTGACGACTTGGAAATAATTGAATTTTACAAGCAGGATATTTAGCCCACATTTTACTGGAATCTTACTCAAAGAAACTAATTGACCTTGAAAAGAGTTATCTTCACACCAATAAAGAACCATTTCAGTAATATTATTGCCATCGAATTTGATTAAATCGACAATTTTTTTGAAATCTGAACGAAGAATTTCATCAAATTGGTTTCCAATTTATAAAAATGCAAAAAATTATTTAAATTATAATCACAATAATGGTTATTATTATTATTATTATTATTATTATTATTATTATTATTATTATTATTATTATTATTATTATTATTATTATTATTAATATTATTATTATTATTATTATTATTATTATTATTATTATTATTATTATTATTATTATTATTATTGTTATTATTATTAGAATTATCACTATTATAGTTATTGTTATTATTGTTGTTACTATTGTTGTTAATAGTATTATTATTATTATTATTATATTATTATTATGGTATTATTATTTCACTATTATTAATATTATTTTTAATTCACTGCTATTATCAGTGATACTATTATAAAATTAATATAATATATCATTATGGTATTGAGAATACTCTACCATCTTAATAAATAATTAATAATCGGATAGATTCGAGGACGAATCTTAATTAAAGGGGGGAGATATGTTGGGGTTAGAGCAAAAATAAAATAAATTTCACAGGGTACCAGAAAACAGAACAAAAATTGGTAAAATCAATATAAGTACAAAATTAATTAAAATTTAATAAAAATTAAAAATCAATATTGAACGGGGGTATTGGGTATGGTTGAATGCCAAATTGTTAGACGAGGTTAGAAAGCATAATAAAAATGTAATAGGGTGACCATAGAAAAAGTTAATAAGGAAAAACAAATTAATTAAAATTAATCAATCTGTAATGGCCCGAGCCAATGGAAAGCCCGAGCCCATGGGAAACCCGAGCACTGAAGAAAACCCGATGCGCAGTGAGACCCGAGACACCAGATAAGGGAATAATAATTCGAATAATAATTGCAGGGTAAATAAATTAAAATAATTGTCGAACCGTTCAAAATTTACTTAGGGTGCCCGGGGAAACAATTAATTTCATTTTGTTAGATAATTGGCCTCTTAAAAACAGTATAAAAGGAGAGCTTAGAAATGAGCAAGCCGCCATTTGGTCGAAGAGAAAAAGGAAAAAGCTAAACAGAAAATCCAGCAAGGACAAGTCAAAAGAGGAAATTTGTGAATTATAAAGAAGCTAGATCGTAGAAGAAAAGGTAATTACCCCTTGGGTTTCTTACCTTAGCAAACCAAATTCAAATTGAGAGAAAGGTGCAAATAGTGACAAATTGTAATTGTGATAAAAAGCGAATAAAGTTATTCTGTGTTGAGTTTTCATTGATTTGGTAAAATAAGGACACGAGGAGTCAGAGAAAGGACCGACTTACATATAAAAAACTCAACAATTTATATTAAATAAATTAAATTAAAATTACATGTTTACTTGTCCTCGACATCCTAACTTATCACATTAATATAATACATTGAGTTATCTTGAACAACTGCACCTTCAGTGGCAGTTTTTAAAAAAAACCTGTCTAATGTTGTTTGCACACTTTGAACTAAGGTTTAACAATATTCGGGTTTCTCAAATATTCGAATATCAAATAATAAATTCTTAAATATTCGAATTATTCGAATATTTCGAATACTTACTTGACTATGTGATAAAAAAATTTTGAAATAAAAAAGGAAAATTAAGCAACGATTGTTTATAATATTATTTATTAATGAGACTGAAACCAGCTCTTTAAAATACAATAGCATTAATAGCTTCATCTCGCATTCTGGTTCTAAGTTTCGATACCACAATTCCAGAAGATGAAAATGCTCGTTCACTCTCGGTTGACGTTGGTTTAACTGTTAGCAGTGCATTATAAAGTAAATCCAAATTTCGTGATCTTACTCCAGTGGCTTCATAAATTTGGAATTCTTTGTTGAACGAATTAAAATTATCACCATTAATTGGGATTGAAGGAGCTTGACTTTTTGTGATTGCTAAATTTAACTCATCGGCAATTGATGTAGGTTCAGGTTCAACACGAATGACTACAATTTCATGGTTTTCTTCACTGTTACTATGTTGCACATTAACTTCTCTTAAAAATAATCGTTGCATTAGTTCTTTGGCATATGATAATGTAATGGTTCTAGGTGAATAAGAAAACCATTTGTTGTTTTCTTTTATGCTGATAAATTATGCAGAAACCTCAATATTGATACCATTGCTTTATTTCTTCTCTCATTTATACGTTTGAGTAAAATTTCTTGAAATTTTATGCTTAATTCAGATTCTTCTTCCGCTAACTTATTAAGTAAAAATATAACTATCGCCTCGCAAGTTAATAATGTAGCATCTTTTCTGCTTAGTGCTAGAACCGCAACTTTTAAAGGAGCTAGAACTGCTAACATATTTTTAAGAGTGGTAATATTGATTTCACAAATTTTATCAATAGCATTTAATTCAATTAAACTGGTTTTTATGCAGCTATATAACATTAAAAATCTTTCGATCATTGCTTCAAGAGAATTCCATCTGGTTTTAATATCTCTTATCAAACTTATTTTTTTTTGAAATTCTTGTTTCACGTATCGCTGTAAAATGCTATTTTTGGTGGGTGAACGTCTAAAGAAATCCACGACCTTTCGAATTTCTGTTATTGCTTTTTGGTAATTGGGCAGAAGAATAATGCGGTGCTCTTGTTCAGTTTCAATTTCAACAAATATTTCACCATCTTCAAATTCATCATATGATTCTGATTCTGAATCTAAAGTATTTGGATCACATATTTCTTGATGAATATGTTTCTCGTTATTTTTGTAGAACATATCCATCACAGCTTAATGAATAGCATGATTCATACATTGAACGTGGTGTGTTGGATTCTCACGCCCAAACTTACACATAACACTTGCACCATCAGTGGTTGATGCAACAATATCTTTTGCAAATGTGATACCAAATTCTTTTAAATGTTTGTCTACAATTCTTTGAGTTTCTATGGCATCACAACCTCCAATTATTCGAACCATCCCTAAATTGAAAAAAACCGAATCATTACAATGAATATTTATATTGAAATATCGTTTATTGGCTAGACTTGTCAATTCATCGAGCGTTAGACTGAATCTTTCACTACTTTTTATTCTTACATTTAACCTTTCAATTGTAATAATTTTTTATTCTTTAAAATAAGAAATTAATAAATCCGTTACTTTTGCCGGATTTTTGGGTAAAGTATATCCTTTATCAGAAATAGATTGTCTTATAAAAGAACTTTTTGTTATTCCATTTACTGTGAAACCATCCTCAGAAACTAATCTTGCTACAATTTCATTATAGGGTTTCACGACCAATTTAATAATATTTGCAACCAATTTCATAATTTCTCGTTCAATCTCATAATTTTTGCAATCAATTCCATAATTTTTGCAATCAAATTCATAATTTCCCGACCAATTTAATAACTTTTGCAATCAAATTCATAATATTTGCAATCAATTTCATAAAAAAAATTAAAAAATAAACACCAATTTTATAAATATATTTTATAAATATAAAAAATATTCTTAAGAAATTTCAAGCTAAAGATTTACTATTCAAGAATCTTCAGTCTTAACTCCGCTTTTTGTAAATATTTAAGCATTTTTCGATAAAAAGAAGCACAATGTTCAGGTGTTATTTGATAAAAATTGTCGGTAATATTGCTTCTTAATTCTGCTTCAGTGCGCGCATTGCTGCGAATGACACAATTTTTCCAAACGGAAAACACGTTTTCGATGGGGTTCAAAAACGGAGAATAAGGTGGAAGGTATTGTATCCTATAGGACGATATTTATGCGTCATAAATCAACCCCCTGTAATGATGTATGCGGGCATTATCCATTATAAAGATGGGGGAAACTATTCCTAAGCGAATACAGCAATCATGGATTTCTTTTAAGCATGTTTTAAAATCTTCACCATTAACAGCTCTTTCCTGGATTTTATGGTAGATCATACCGTATTTGTTCATTGCAGCAACGACAGAAATGCTTGCATAAACGGCTCGGATCTAATTGTCGAACGACAATTTCGACGTTCAGGTACCAATGTCACGCGTTTCAGTGTGTAATGAAACTGGCAAAGCGCACGATCGACGGTACTGATCGAAACATTGATTCCGAAACTGCTTTGTATCCACTCCTTCATATCTTTGAGGCTTTTAGTACACTCCTCATTAACGTTTCTCATGAGAGCCTCTTTTGCGTGCTCTGGAAGCTTAGAGCGCTTATCACCGCCTCTTTTCAGCAAATATTATACCAGTTTTTAAGTATTTTTTAACAATACTATTTACAGTTTGATATTTAATGCTGTACATGGAGGATATCGCTGCTACCGAATGCCCTTCCAATGTCTTTGTAATAATCCACTCTCTATCATTAGCCGAAATACTTACATTTATCTTCCTAGGTATGCCGGTTTCTTCCGTGACAGGAGAGGCGGACGCTGTGTTTGTAGGGGTTGCCAACATCAAAGAAACGTTTGTATGATTTCATTCCTCGGAACTTGGTTCTTCTATGTCCTCTTCTAAGTTTGAATTGAAAATTGAATTTGACTTGGGGGTTTAATAAAATATTTTTTAAATTAAAAATTAGGATTTTTTTATGAAATTGATTGCAAATATTATGAATTTGATTGCAAAAGTTATTAAATTGGTCGGGAAATTATGAATTTGATTGCAAAAATTATGGAACTGATTGCAAAAATTATGAAATTGAACGAGAAATTATGAAATTGGTTGCAAATATTATTAAATTGGTCGTGAAACCCTATAAGTTGTTGTTTTTTCGTGGTAACAAAATTTAAAATACTTGAACTGGTACATATTTTTTTTGAATTGAAATTGGAGCTGTCTTCTGTCAAGCGCTTGGCAGTAAGATCCATCATATGTTTCAACTTTAAATGATTTAACATGGGAGTTGTAGTAGATCCTTTGCAAGTTACCTTGTGTGGACATTTTGTACAAAAGGCCTCATCTCCATTTCTTTTAAAATACTTCCAAACTTCAGCCTGATTACTCATTATTTATTAATAAGGGCTGAAAAATGTGAAATTTTAAATCCTTAAAAATATTTATAATTGTTACTATTCTTCCAATATGACAAAGTTCCTTTATATTTATATTTTTAGAATATTAAATTAAAATGAAATGTAATTACCTTATATTTTTGTGTTTATACATATATAGATGATTAGATCACGATTCTTAAAAAACAATTGATATTGTTGGGCTAGAACTGATTCCTAGACCCAAACTTCTAATTGTGGCTGCAATGTGTAAGTACACAACAAGCAAAAAGCAAAAAGTATACTCAAATATTAAAAATACACCAAATAAACAATATTAACTAAAGGAGAAAGCAACAAAAAAAATAAACAAAGAAATTAAATAGAATTATACAAAAGCAAGAAGTTATGCAAAATAGAACTCAAAAATAACCAAATAAACACAGAGTTACAAAAACAGACTCGAATAACTTATAAAAACGTTAAAAACAGTAAAAATTTCCAGAAAACCCAGAACATTCCATAAAAATGGCGATGACCATCACAAAAGCCAGTTAGAACAACAAAAGATAGAGAAAATAAATAAATTAGTGTAATAGAATTTTATATTTTTTAATCGTCCGAAATAAAAAATATTTTAAAAAACTATATAGCGATAGTTTACTATAGTAAACTATCGCTATAATAAAAAAATTAAAATTGAAAATATTAGAATCGACAAAAAGAAAAAAATCAATAAAACAAAGAAATTATATAATTATACAAATTGTTATGAAGATTATGGAAATTATAAAAATTACAAAACTAAGAAGATGATTCCTACTACAATTCCCTTCGTGATTGCTTATTAAGATTTCGGTACGTCAACTGTTTATTTACTATTTAAATAAAATTGTTATTGTTTTGGTTATTATTAATTTTTATTTGTGTTTGTTAAGCACGCAGATACACACGCACCCCGATTGTCCCGCCACAAGTTTTAACGGAGACTCTTTCGGGCTAATCAAATTTCTAACATAACAATCTCCTTACATAACAATTAGTATTAAAAATAAAAAATCTTAAAAAAGAAATTCATAAAACATCAGTTAAAATAAAAATAAAATTAAAATTAACATGGAATGTTCTGGAACCGTTCCAAATCCATCATGGACGGCAAATTAACGAAAAATAATTAAAAAATAAAAATATAAAAATAAAAACAAAAATTATGGCACAAAAATTGCCATTAAAAATAGAAAAATCGCAAAATAGAAAATTCTGGAATAAAAAAGAATTCGAGTTTGTTTTAATGCAACAATACATACACGTGTACAAAATAGGTATATATACTGACACGTTTCAGCCACAAATTATCATTATTTTATGCCAAAATTTTTTTGGCAACAAAATATCAACAGTGAGTACTATTGCTTCATTTTATTTATTATTATTTTATTTTATTATTATGTATCTATTGTTCACCCATCTATGTTAAACAATTAAAATGGTTTATATTTTGATTTTTCTTAATTAATTTCTTTTTGTGATGTACGAATGTTCAACGGCGTACTGGTATTCCTGCGTCGTTGTTCAGTCCAGCATCCAATTTAGTAAAAATCTCATAGGACATGTAAACCTGCATTATTTATATTATATTAATCTATATTTTACTGCTCTTTGTTCGGATCAGCCGGTGGTCGAACTACTTCATGGTCCTGCCATGGAGTTAGGTCGAGGAAACCCTCCGCCTGACTCTTTTTATTTATCTAAGGTCAACCGTAAATGGTTGACTCAGCACACAACACTAAGGTTTGTGGAAGTGGTCACATTGGGGTCATGGAAGCAATATTCTTCCCGACCATTTACGTAGCACATATTTAAATTCAACATTTAAAATCAGTACAACAAAAAATACACTAAGGTCCTAAATTGAGTAGAACTCATACCTAAACTTACACAACTATACAAATCACACTAATGTAGCTGGTTGGTCAATAATAATATTTTTGGTACACTTGGACATATGCCGAATCAGGTTTGGTAATAGAATCTCATGGTAATTGGAATAATAGAAACGGTAAAATTATTCGGCCTATGTCTAAGTAGAGCTTAAATCTGGATAGACCTGTGAATTAATCATCGACTTAATGGATCCAACGTAAGGGAAAAGGTTATAAATCTAAAAGAATTTCGAATCTAAGCTCTCACTGTAAAATATTCATAAAGGTATAAATAATTAGTTATAACTTTTATAAATAATTATAATAGCTTAGAGATAATTATATTGACCTTAAAAAGTAAAACGTTGGCGGATAAATCCCGATTAGGAGTTATAGAGTCGGCGTGTAAAATTTTGTTTTATGACTAAGTATATGTGAATGTGGAACTTCGGGAAATATAACTTATAGACAGTTACCAATAAACCTGAAAAATGTTATAAGACGATGTAGATCAGTGCTTCTCAAACTTTCTGATGTGGCTTACCGGCAGATGTTTTTTTATTCGACATTTTTAGATCAGATGGTCGGGACATGGTTCCAAATGACAATCACGTTGATATCCTTGGGAACATGACTGTTTCACTTCTTGCTGATGACTTACATTCCATGTTACATCTTGCTGCTCCACACGTGTGGATCAGGTTGTCAGATGTGTGACATAGAGTAAAATATCAGTCAAATCTTTTAATAAAGTGCATACAATAACTGTTTCCAATTAAATTACTACCATGCTGTATTCTTATTAGATAAATAAACAAAAAATATCAGTCACATGACCCACCTGTTTCTCATGGCATGTAATTTTACATTTGTTTATTTTCCTTTGAAAATCTCTTCGCGTACCGGCACCGGTACGCGTACCACACTTTGAGTAGCACTGATGTAGATCACATAAAAGTAATCTCATAAAAGGTCATATAAAGCTGACTAAAAGATCGTAAATCGTAAAGTACCAAAACTATAAATTATAAAACGTAAGACTATAAGTATTAACCTAAAATCGTAAATTACTGAACATAAAACTATAAACTATAAATTAAAAACCTAAATTTCTAAATTGTAGACTATAAAAGTGTAAAGCATAATTATAAAGTCTAAAATATCGAATATAATATTATAAGTTATCAAACTATAAACTATAAATTAAAAACCTAAATTTCTAAATTGTAGACTATAAAAGTGTAAAGCATAATTATAAAGTCTAAAATATCGAATATAATATAAGTTATAAACTATATAACTATGGATTAAAAATCTAAATTCCTAAATTGTAGATTATAAAAGGGTAAATCATAACTACAAAGTCTAAAATGTAAGATCGTAAAATGTTGAATATAAAATTATAACCTAAAAACTATATAACCATAAAGTAAAAATCTAAATTTCTAAATGGTAGACTATAACTGTATAAATCATAACCATCAAGTCTAAAATATAACATCGTAAAATATTGAATATAAAATTATAAACCATATAACCATAAATTAAGAATCCAAATTCCTAAATGGTAGACTATGAAACTATAAGTCTGAAAATATAAAATTAGGAAGTAGAAAATATAAAATTGTAAAATGTTAAATAAAAATTTATAAATTATAAAGTGTATAACGAGAACTTATAAAGTATGAATTTATAAACTGTAAGATATAAAATTGGAAATTGTAGAACGAAAACCTGTAAAGTGCAAAATGTAACATTCTAACTCATAAAATATGAATCTCTAAATTGTGAAAGACAAAATACGAATGGTAAAATATAAAGTTATATTATCATTATTATTATTATTATTATTATTATTATTATTATTATCATTATCATTATTACTATTATTATTATTATTGTTCTTATTACTATTCTTATTATTCTCATTATTATTATTATTATTATTATTATTATTATTATTATTATTATTATTATTATTATTATTATTACTATTATTATTATTACCACTATGACCACTTGTTATCCTTGTTACCACCATTTTTACTGTCATGATCATAATTAGTATTACTTACTAGGAAAGCAAAAATCAATTATTGATTTTTTTTTGATTCCTTTTTTTTGATTCTTTTGCCCAATAAAAACGTTCCTAACCTAAAAAATCTATATTTTGCAACACCCCCCCCCCCAGAGAAACATTAAGGAAAAATTCAAGACGGGGATACGACCATCAAGAGTTTTCAGGAGACGGTGAGAATGACTCCGGCGAACCATGCAATTGAATACATAAGCCATAATTCGCAGAGATTTACTTACGTACAGAATACAAATATTTCCGGAAAATTCCCAAATTCTGCGAGTGATAAATTGCGGGTCCAAATCAAATATTGGGCATGAAATGACATTCCCTGGGAAGAATTATGGGAAGACTGCTCCAAGCTAACCTATTCCCTCTTACTCAATCGAGGTTCATAATAATATCACCTAAAAAATAAGGAAAATTAAATAAATTACTTGCATGTAGAGCGAACCACTCATAACGAGCACAACCGAAGGAAAGGTAAGCAGGCGAAGAGCTTAGTTCGTTGCTAGTACCTGTCGCCCCAGCGTGCACGAATTTAGTGGCCTAAAAATGACGATCTAAAAACCTCACATTTCATTAAAATATAAATTAAAATTCATAAATAGTAATTAAAATTACCACTTAGTGGTAAACAAAATTTTTGAATGTAAATGATTAATTTAAACAAACGAATTTTGACGAAATTCCTTTTTTTGTTATCTAGTTGATAAAGTATGAGATCTTATTCTACTGTTCCTAGGATTATAGATGCTAGTTTTAAAATAAATGATTTTTTCTTTAACTTTGAATTTTAAAAAAGGAAAAGGGATCAACAAAATCCCGTGTTTAACCTCGTAATACAATCTATATAAAGTGGCCTGATTGTTACTTTGTAGAAATGTCCTACTCTGACAGCAGCAGCATCGAAGAAGACGATCGGCAGACGATCACCCGACTCCGTACCCGGTACATTTGGTACCACATCCATCGGTGGAGTCAGGGACGGGACCTGAATTGCGCAGATCGAGTTATCCGGCAAGGCCCCGAAGCAGATGCCCCAGCGTGGGTGAAGACGGAGCCGGAGAACAACCGGTTGCAGGAAGCCCGCGATCAAGCGACCTGGGACGTAGAAGCTGCTCAGATCCGGCTTAAGAAGATAGACTTGCAGATCAGGGCAGAAAGGGAGGGGGTGCCCCTAGAAGAGTTAGAGGAAGCCGAGGTACCCCCGTGAAAGAGAGGGAGGCCCCGCAAGTATCAATTGTGATTAAGAGCCGACATTTGACTTACTTCAATAACTTCTTATTTAGTGGGTGTGGCTTAATTAATGATCAATCTTGACTAATGTTTATTGTTAAATAATAATCTCTTATTCATTGGGTGTGTCTTAATTAATAATTACAATTGACTGGGGTTTATTATCAAATGAAGTGTTTTCTTTTTAAATTGAGTTGTAAGTAACAAGTATAACAATGTCCTAGCGACACATTATTAGTATTGATTAATCAGTAAACTCTTAGCATGTGTAAAATTAATAACACCCTTTATGTTTTCAGTGTATAAGTTAATGGAAAACCTGTGGAAGGATCGGGAGCAGGCCCAACAACAAGCAGACGAACTCCGGACCTGAATAGATAAACTAAAAGGGAAATGTCGGGAGTTCGAGGGGACCTGGTTTAGTCCCGAGGCGATGAAAAGGAAAACCACCCAGATTCTCCAGCTGCAGACACAGGCCGCCCAGGATCAAATGGAGATTCGCGCCCTGAGATTGCAGGTGCGTGCGCTCGAAATCGAGCGGTTTGTGCAGGAATCCGCAGCAAGACAAATACGGCCGTTGACCGTTGAGCTCGCAACAATCTACCCGCCCGCCGCGCGAGGTAAACCCAAACGAAAGCGGCTAGGGCGGAACATTCGAGAAAAATTAAAGAAGGCCAGGCTGGCCGAGTACGAAAGGCAAGTGGACTCATCGCAAACGTCTACGATGGGACTAAT
>CAUHTR010004278.1:0-37898 GCA_959609185.1 Schmidtea polychroa | reverse complement strand
AAAAATATGTACTCTCCACGATGAATGCACACACGCTTACTAGGAGAATACGAGGAAAGTGAAATAATATCTGGTTCTATTCACAAACGTCATGATGAAAAATGAGAACACAATTTTGAGTTAATTAAGTATTGGATTATTTTCTATGCAACCACAAAAAATGTTAGGTGAATATTATAAACAAATTGTCTGCTTATAGCAGATTAAATTTGGAAATAATTGGGTTAGAACATATAATGCATGATCTTTATTCAAGTAAAGCTGGATCAATTTCATAACATCCGACCACCTATTTCAAAGTTCTTTTCCGTTTCTGTAGTTGAGCCAAAATTTACGGTAGAAAAACTCATATGAATACTAAAAAACACTTAGATATTGGGTGTTTGTAAACTTTAATGAAAGCAACAGGTTCAAAATCATGTAAGTAATTAAATTTCTTGCGAAAGTTCTAGATAAAAACAAATAAAATACACTAGTGATACTATTGATTGCAGTTTTTGGAAAACCAAAATTGCCCAAAAAACGGGAAATTTTATTTCCTTATCTCCGGATTCCGGGAAAGTTGCCATGATGAATGTTTAAAAATAACGCTACATTATATAATTTATATGACATAGAAAAGAACTCGAAATTCTCCTACAAAGTTTCAGGAATTCAACATATCTTTGACTGTCTTTCAAGTGCAACTTTTTCTCAAAAGAATGTTTCAGTTTAATAATTAGTTTACTTTCCATTTCAGTAAGTCCAATAATTTTTGAAAAAATTCTGAGATGTAAGAATGGATTCAATGCTCCAAGGAGAAAACACTGATTTTTCTAAATGAAATCTCAGAAAACATAAAGCATTGAGAGTTTTATCCTCCAATCTTGATCGAAACTTGTTGCAAAAATAGCCTAATGTAGAAAACGCTCTTTCGGCTTCCATTGATGACGTTGGAATAGATATGATGCCAATGTAGGGTTTGATGAGCAAGGGACTACGCTCAACATCTTGTTCAACAATGAACATTTCTTTTTCCACAATATACTCTTCACTGGATTTTACAATAGGAGCTGGAATTTCAAAACTGGCTTTCATTGAATTATCAAATTCTTCATTCATTAGAGTTGCATTCATGTGTTCTTTCATAATAACAACGTGTGTTAGGAAAAGAATTCTTGTCAAAATTAATCAAAAAGGTGGAAATCGTTTTTTTAACTTTTTGTGAAATAAAAAAATATCCACAAAATGCAGCTTTCGCTTAATCTTCCAATCTTTTTTAGTACGGAGCAACCATCGGTTGCTAAACATATAACATGACTGCTAAGATATAATCAAAACTCATGTAGTTATTGAATAAGCACAGCAATGTATTTCTCAGCCGGGATCGAACCGCTAAAACGAGATAGTTCAAGATTCCAAAAGGTACCCTTAAAATGAAGGTTAAAATTCATATATCGATAATTTCAAATAGATGCCTATTCATCTAGTGGAAGTGAGTTTTTCTTTTACTTCAGACAGTTCTTCGCAAACTTTTCTTTTTACTTGACATGAAGTTTTGACATGAATCTTTCAAGCACAGCGTTAGGAGAAGATGGTAAATTTTATTAATTTAAAGCAGATATTGTTTTACAGTAAAAGATAATCAGTAGTGCAATCATTGAATTTAATGACTGGAAACAACACTCGTTTTCTTTTAAGTAATTAGTTATTCTTCGATTTACGCTAAGCTCACTAGAATCGCTTTCAACAGTACCTAGCTATGCCTTCGTCGGTATATCTTCAACTGTGAGACTATACTTACCCTTGGGGTAAAATAAAATTTTTTATTTGAGCTACGAGTACAGTTCAAAATACCTACGAATTTGTTGCACAGAGCTTCTTGAGCATCTTCACTTCTTTTGAAGTATTTCTATACCCCATTGTCTTTAAAGGTAAAGAATGAAATGGAACCGAAACAATCAAATATATGCTCTTTATTTGAGAATTACTAAATGGCAGCAATTTTCATGGCATCATTGTAATTCTTGCAGTTTCATAATTAAAGAAGTTGCAACAGTCGAGTAGTAGGATGAAACATTACCGCAGAAACCAAATTATGCATCTTATATAAACCTCGCTGAATGGAATAAGGATGACCATCGAATGGATCTGTAAACAATTATACTCAAGATAAATTTAACTTAATTTTATGTGCAAAGTTTTTAAAGTATTCCTGCCGTATTTTTCTCAAAATTTGTTAAACACATGCTTTTTTAGTTTTATAAATTATTAACAACTTAATACATAAATTGTAAAATTCCAACCTCCATTAAAAACAGCTTCTTTTCCCTAGCTAAATCTATAAGTTCTTTGGTTTCGGCTGCATTCATTGCCATCGGCTTCTCTACCAGAACATGTTTTCCGTGATTAAGAAAGAGTTTCGTTAATTTATAATGTTCCGGATGAATAGATCCAACATAAATGATATCTGAAATAATGAAATATGATAAATGAAATAAAATTCACATAATCCAATTTAGTATGCTCTACCCTATTACTTCTCCAAATATAATTTGAAATTAAAGTGCGATATATTCAGGAAAATTTTCAGGAATTAATTAATTAATATCCATAACTCATAACAAAATCCCGTCAATTATTATGGTTAAAAGAGAAATTAAATAATTAACACGCGTTAAATACCCACAAATCCAATAACAATGTCATTACAAAAATACCAAATAGTCTATAAATAGAGTGGGTAATTTATCAGTATATTCATCGGAGCTGCGGCTAAAAATCTAATAAAACTTTTTTTTCTATTATTAATTAAAATTTTGGGTGGTGAAAAAAAGGAAAAGTCGCGAAAATTGAGGTACAAGGGCTTCCGCGGATAATACAAAAAAATCGATTTATCTCAGGGAGCGTAAGAGTCCGCCCACTAAGATAAACCATTCAACAGAAATAATTATTTTTCACCGATAGTGAGCGCATTCAAGCGCGACGAGATAAATAGACATTAACACCAATGGTCAGTTATCATGGCAGTGTACTGATACTATTATCAGTATTATTATTATTATTATTATTATTATTATTATTATTATTATTATTATTATTATTATTATTATTATTATTATTATTATTATTATTATTATTATTATTACCAGGGCTGCCAAGTTGTCCTGCTGCAGCCAGATTTTTTTGCCTTTTGCAAAATCTTTATATCTGGCTTGTTGCATATACTCATCGTTGGCAGGTACATCAAAAACAACTAAATACTGTATTAGTTCTTCACGTGAATCTTATTGCATGGGTTCGAATCAAAATTATTATTAACTAATAATAACTACTTACAATTGTTAATGATATAATTATAATTTTTTAAAATAATCATAGTAAGCATAGAGCGTTACAGAATCAGTGAGTGAGTGAGTCGGTCATTACTGGTTAGGATTATTATCACCATCGTTCTTATGAATATTCTTCCTATTAGTATGATCCCTAATGTTATGAGTATTATTAGTATGCAGGTGAAAGAAATGAATCAGATGTCTTGACTTGAACGGGACAACCTTATCGAGGAAAGCTGAGCCAAACGTACCTTGATACGGGAACAGTCAAACCCTTTATCATTTGTATACAAAGAACGAGCGCGAGCCTTGGTTAAAGGGCTACATTCGGCCGAAAGATCAAATCTATTTTCCGCCCATCATCTGACGAAGGAGACAGTTGCTGTTGATAGCTCAGCCTGTGCGGGATGCTCAATGTTGGTTCCGAGCTCTCCAACACCCCCATCAGCTAAAACGAGCACTAACCCGATCGTGGTGGATTTGTGTACTACTAGTACTCCAGTTCAGGCAGTACCTCACGGCCAAAGTTCAAAAAAATCTCGTGCTGAGAGGGGAACAAGCGGAAACGGGCCAGACAAGCGGCAGCCCTAAGTACACTGACATCCGATATCCATCCACCAGAGGTCGATCTGGATCAACTATTGGTAGATTTTGAGGAAGAGACTATTCTCCAATGTTGGAGAATCTAATAAAGAAATTAGATCGAAAAACTACAAATTGAAAACTTTCTGATTTGAACAAGCTTGTCTAAATTATTTTTGGTTACACTTTATATTCGTCATCAAACTCATTTTCAGAACTGATGATACACTTAATTGACTACCACTGCATCAAGGACAAATGGATGATTTTGTGTAGGTTGAAAAAAACAATACAGGAACTTGTGAAATGAATATTTCAAGAAAAGCTCATGCTGAAAATTTTAAACACCACACAATTCCAAGTAAAAAAAAGCTTTATAAATTTCATTATGTCAGAGATCATTATTTTTCAAAAAACTTCTGGTTATTATATCGAATCAACTTCCAAAAATCTCGATTTGTTTGGACAATATGTTTATCAGTTAGAAAATCCGTTGTATTGAATAATATCGTGAAATTAGAAACCAGCCAATGGACATCGACCCGTCATATTGATTATATTTCCAATGAAAAAATAATTACGATGTTGATTAAGATTAAAATACACAATTAAATTCAATTTATATCGAACGAATTATACACGAATATGACAATAAAAATATTATAGAACCAATGAAATAATACTTGTAACACAAATATTCGCCAGTATTTTTCACGTAGAAAAAAAAATTTGATATATATTAGAATATATGAAATGTTAAAAAATATATCATAATTTATTTTGAATGCTTATAAACTTACCAATATCACTAAATTTCGCCAATTTTTCATAACTATCAAAATAATTTTCTATATTAAATTGTTGCGCAAATTTTTCAGCTCTTTTATTGCTTCGAGCGGCAATAGCAGTAATCTAATTTAAATCAAAATTTTTAAATTTATAATAAAATATTATACTTTATTTTCAGTATTAGGGAATTCAAGAAACGCACTTGTGAAATCGTGAGAAATGGAACCGGCACAACAAATACCCCACTTTAAAATCATAATTTATTTAATAAATTAGATTTGTAAATTCAATTTTAAACAATATACAAGGTGAATTAATTGAAAAATATTATTAAATAGAGAAAACATAAAGTTTATGTAAATGATTAATTTAAACAAAATGTTTAAATTTACTATTTATGAATTTTTAAATGACAGAAATAAATCAAAATGATAAAGTGAAATAATGCCTATTTATTTTACAAATAATTTCTCATTCTTTATTCAAAGTTTTCTTTGGAAAAGTAAAAGGCTGTACCGAAAGGCTGTACACACCTAACATCGCAATAGAGATAGGCACGTGCACGGGACGGCACACTGTCATACAAGGGACGACCCGGGACAAAGAAATTTTCTGGCAGCGGACACAACCGCGCTTATATAAAGGACCGACAAAAATTTTTCAAATTGTTAAATTCACTCAAATTCACATCCAACAAATCAATCCCGGTGGAGATCTGACATGGGAACAGAAACGTCGGCACACAGCCGATACCAATCGTCGGAATTGGAACGACGAAGGCAGACGGAGATAGTGGCCGCAACAGACAGTGGTTTCACAGTGAGAGTGGCTGTAGATGAAGTTTGAGGCCTGGATTCGTTCAGCTTGATGTAGTTTCCCGTACTGTCACATCTTCATTTAATCAAGTAAAGTGAAAATCTGAACCATTAATAAAAGTTTGTTTTTTTATTTGGCTAACTTATGATTTATTCACTTTTCACCTTCTTTTCAAATACTTCGTTTAATTCTTGTTGTCTTCGACCAAATGGCAATTTGCTGCTCAAGAGCTCTCCTTTTTAAACCCTCTCGTTGAAAACAATTTAATTATCAACCAAAAATTATTCCTGAAATTCGGGTCTAATTGCTTCAAAAACAAGCAAGTTGTTCAGCCCGGTCTTTAAAGATTTATCTAAAATAAATCTTATCATTTAATAATCCCTAGGGTTTTCCTCACTGTTTGGAACTATGTGTCTCCGGTTTCCCGTTAGCCGATTAATTAATTTTAATTAGTTTGTTATTTTATTGTAACTTTCTCTACTGACTACTCACTAAATTATTATTATTATTGGACTAGCCTCGTGATTTCGCGTTCAACTATACCCATTTCCATCGATCAATCTTAATTTTCAAATTTTATAAAATTTTAATTAATTTTACACATTTTACTTATGCCTCTATGTTATTCTGTGTCTTTAAATATTACCCAACAAAATAAGTTATTTGTAATTGCTTAAACGTGTTTTGTTGATTTTAAAATACACGTTGTTTATTGTTCTTATTTTAAAATTACTAAATTTGTTTTTATGTTAAGGAAATTATGCAAACATGACTGAAAAATCATTAAAGAATTTGCACTTTTTACAATAAAATAAATAAAGATTAAAACATAAAAGAATACAAATAAGTAAAATAAACTTAAGCAAGCATTTCATTTGAAAATACGATGTTCTCCAGAAATATTGTAACATTTTAAGATACAACCTAGACTCAATTTGTTAAAGAGTTATTAAAGCAATGAATTAACAGAAGCTGAAATTTTAACATAATATGATATCTACAGGACAAAAACTTTTCTAATAATGTGAACCGTCTTCTAAAAAAAACCTTAAAAAATATTTTACTTTAATAAATCAATTGAATTAGTAAATTAAAACAAATATTGAATTATATTCTAAGAACAAAATTAAAATTGAAAATCCTAACACAATTAATAAATTCTTATTTTTAAGGATGACGATCTTTACTAAGCAACCTCTCTATTATGTTGGCTATTTCCAAAGTATCTTTTAATGGATGTAAATCGCTTTCCAGCATACCTTGAAGAGGATGAATAAAATTCAAAAATATCATTTATCACCATTTTTAATACATTTTGCGACATGATTGATTTCATGTATGAAATACCAAGAATTGCAAAATATATAATTAAAGGATTCGTTTCGTCTTTCAAGCTTGAATGATTTGTCCAGTTTACCATTAATTGAAAATTCTTCAGGACACCAGAATTCTTTAGGAATCTTAGTAAACGTTTATTTATTAGTTAATTTTGAATAAAAATATTTAATCAATTTCAACTTCTTTTTTTAATATATTAGACTTTCAGTTATCCGGGATTGTATCAACGGTTCAATTAATAACCGTATTTTGGATTAACCGGTGTGTCTAAAGGTCGAATTTTATAATAATTTACCGAAATATGGAAATCATTAAGCATATAAAATGTAAAAATAATTTTTCATTGAACGACAAAACATTAGGTAAGTACAAGAAATAAAACTGACGAAATTGTGAATACTCAGATTTCCTAAATTCCGGAAACCATCGATCGATAACATGGGAAAACAATTTTCTTTGCTGTTGTACTTAAATATAAATGATAATTTTTAGTTTTGGATTTTTGTAATTTAATTCGATTTTTATCCGTTACCTCTCTAGATTATCGAAAGTCTACTATAGATGAAATTTAAATGAATATTAATACCAATGAATGAATAGATATCAATTATACCTTGATATTTCCAGAATTTCCTATTATAGAAGCGGAAGTATCACCATCTATTTGAGTATGATAATTGAGGAATGCAGTTCCATCTCCCTCAAATTCGAGTAAAATTGTGCCAGCAATATCATTTTCTAAAGAGACATAGAAATATAGAAGCATCTCAATTTTAATTATTTTGGGTTTTATGTGAAAACAAAATTAAGTTCACATTAATTTCAAATTAACTTTGATTTCATTTTTTGGTATCAAATAAATAAGTAAAATTTCATAAATATATTAAAACATTGTTAACAGAAAGTATAAAGTGATGATTTCTTGGTAGAAGCATTTATTATTTAAAACAATAAAGTGATAATTAAAGCCTTTTGCTGGGAATAATGTATTAAATGAAAAAATTTTCAAATATAAGATTGTCCTTGTCAATCTGTTAACAGATTGAGAGTAAACATTTAGAATAAATATTTAAGAATCAGTTTTATGTAAATGAGTCAAGTAGAAATAATGTTATTGAAATATATTTATATTTATAACATAACATATGAAAAAAAACGGAAAACAGATTATTTTTAGCAAAAAACTTTGATGATAGAAGATGGACGAACACTAAAGATTTTAAAACTTAAACACTACATAATAGGAACAAATAAATACGGAATAAATATACATGTATATATGTGGTTAATGGGATAAACATTATTATATTGTGATTCATGGGGGTCCACAGGAATTTTTCCAGGGGGAGGGCAGAAAAACAAAGTAGAGAACTACATATTAATGTAATACTTAAACATACAACAATTAGTATCATTTAAATTCTTGTTATGCTCATTTACGAAAAAAATTGTTACTATATATAATCAGATTAATAATAGTATATCAATTAAAGTCATTTTTATCGTTGAAACATTAATGTGATTTTAGGAATAAACATAAAAAAAGTTCTTTTTTCTATATTTTCCATAAATATTTATTCAATTAAAAACAAAATTACGGACTTATTCATAAATATTACTTTTTGAAAAGAAACTGCAAACGTCTGTGATTTTGACCAAATTTATTGATCACTTTGTCCATTATTTTTCTCTTTTTTTACCGTCATTGATTCTGTCACGATGAACACTCATCATGAAAAGTCCAGAAAGTCTATTTTCACACATTGTTGACCTTAGCCACGTTTTGACTCTTCTCAGTGTTCTAAATGACTTTCAACCGTGCATGTTGACACTAGCAATGTTAAAGCAATAAGAACTGCTTTCTTAATAGCTGGAAAAAAGTCTGTGAATTATAATAAATCCATCATTCCATCGCGACTTTTGATTTCAAAATCTTCTGCATTTTGTCTTTGAGTGTGGAAGATTTTTAGGAGTTCTTGGAAGTGGTCAAAAACTTTCAGAATGTCTTATTGTGTTGATTGTAAGGCTTGTGCTACTGACTCTAATTTTGAAGAGTAGTAAGTGATGATTTAAAGACAAATTAGAAAACTTGTTGTACTTGAAGAACACTATAACTGGTGGGAATTCTGTCATGTTTTATCATTTGCTTCGATGACCAGTGAACTCAGCTGATCAAAAATGTCTTCAAAACTTGCAGCAAAAATTCTGATGCTTTTTTATTTTGCAGACCAACATGTTTCACAAAGCAAGGGAACATTTGGAATCAGACTTCTTATCTTTGAGCTTTCTCGAAAAAATCTAATAATGCTCTTAATTGTTCCAATTATATTCCTAACATCTGTTACAGCATTGAGATCATTGATCACAAGATTAAGTCGATGTGATGCACAATGCACACAGATACAAATAAACTTGTCTGTATTTATTGATTTAATAAATACCGTCAAATCAATACAAAGCATCATAACAGATATAGATGTTATCTTAAAAGAATCGCTATATCCTAGATGTGTAAACAATAATGACAGTCCAATCTATATATGTCATTTCATTAAATGCCTTAACTAGAATATTGAAATTTCTATCCCAAAAATTCAGAATATGAAAGATGAAATGAAAGATCTTATTCTTCAAACCATTGATAATCGAAGACCGGATAATGATATAAAGAAATATAGAACATTTCTTAATGATCTAATTTTACAACTAGATAATGTTAGATAACTAGATAAAACTAGATAATAATCACATCAATTGTGACTCAGCTATGATGGAAATTGAAAGAATAAACTGCTCAATTAATCCAAAAAAATATGAAATAAAGAAAATTTCTGATCCAATCTATTCAAGCAAAAAGATATCTTTTGAATTAACTTGAAGTAAGAGATTCAAATTCAAGATTACTCCTAAAGAAGAACTATTAAAATTATGGAATAAAAAATTCAATATTACTACACCAGAAATGACCAAATTCGTAGAAGCCTTTGCGAACACAACTTGTCAATTTGAGTCTTCAAAGAAAATTTTGAATATACCAACTTATAAAGAAGAAAAGACTATCATGAAAACAGACTATGAAGAAATATCATATATCAAATATCATATGTCATGAGTAAACTTGAAAAATCTGCTCCTGTAAAAGATAAAATAACTTATGGAGATTGGAAGAAAATTGATCCAAAATACGAATTCCTAATTTCGTTATCAAATAATATTCTGAGAAACAGAAAGTGTCCTGATAATTGGAAAATATTCAGAACTAGACTGATACTTAAACCAGGAAAACAAGATAAAAGTCATGAAACATCATCATGGCGATCTTTGGCAATTATGGATACTGCATACAGAATTTTTGCTACCTTGTTTAATGTTCGATTGCTAGGATGGATCAAAGCAGGAAATTTAATGAGCATTAATCAAAAAAGCTGTAGGAGCACCTGATGGCTGTGCTGAGCACAACCTATCAATCAAAATTGCAATAGAACACTCAATAAGATCGCAGAGAAACCTGCATGTTATTTGGTTGGGTATTGCTGATGCCTTTGGTAGTCTACCCCATCAGATGATCTGGAACACAATTGAAAAAACGGGAATCGATCATAGAACACTGAGATTGCTGAAAGATATGTATCAGGGTGTCGTCACATATTATAAATGTGCAAAGATTATTTCAAGCAGGACTGCAATCATAAAAGGAGTAAAACAAGGATGTCCTATATCGATGACACTCTTCTGTCTCACAATTGATTATATTTTGAAAGGTGTCCTGAAATCGAACCCATTCCTTATACATGGATATAACTTGAGTATCCTGGCATACGCAGATGACATTGTATTATTATCTGATACAAGGAAAGGAATTATTGAATGCCTAGAAAAGATAGTAGAATTAGCCGATAAATGCTGCTTAAAATTCAAACCCTCTAAATGTGGTTATTATCAAGGCTGCGCAACAATATATTGTACTGACAATATATTGCAATATATTGTTAACAATACAATATATTGCTTGTCTGAGCAATAACAATATATTGTATTGTATGGGGCTACAATAACAATATATTGTATTGTATTAGACCACAATAACAATATATTGTATTGTATTGGGCTACAATAACAATATATTGTATTGTATTAGACCACTAAATAAAAATAAAAATATATTGCAATATATTGTATTGAAATAAAAATATATTGCAATATATTGTATTGAAATAAAAATATATTGCAATATATTGTATTGTAATAAAAATATATTGCAATATTTTAACAATATTATTGTGCACAGCCTAGGTTATTATCAATTACATCAGAATCAAATGATCAATAACATTTCTTTATATGAGGAAAATCTGCCTATCATAAATGAAGACAACCTATATACCTATCTTGGAGTAGATATAGGTATGAAAACTAGCTATGATATTGATAAAAAGCTAAATGAAGCCCTGTTGGATACCAAGGATATTATGGAAAGTCATTTACATCCATCACAAAAGCTATATGCTTACAATATATTTATCCATTCACGATTAATCTTTTGTTTTAGAAATTGTGTCCTAAACCATATGGTCTTGAATACCGATAGGAACAGATCTGTACAAATGAGAAAAAAACAACTCGGATATGATCAAAAGATAAAAAGAATGATTAAAGATATGGTGAAAGATAAATTTCAGAATATGAACAATAATTATATTTATGCAAACTGCAAATATGGAGGACTAGGATTAACACAAGCTATGGATGAATACCTAATCCAAAGTGTCGTCCACTTTCTACGAATGTTCAATTCGAATGACATCAGCTTTAAAAATATGATAATAAATGAGTTAATATGCTCTAGAGGATATGGATTTAGCATAGATACCGCAATCAAATGGATGAATGGAGAAATTACAGTTGTAGGTATGAAAGAATCAATTTTTCTCAAATTTAGAAAATCAGTTAAAAGACTAAAAGAAAAATTCAGTATTCTGATACGTTTAAAGATTATCGACAATGAATTCGTCTTGGAAATAAAACACGATGAAAGATTGCGAATCATGAATAAAAAAAATATGGAAGAAACATGTTCAGAACTACATAACCTTATAAGCATGATATATGCTGAGAGATGGCAAACTATGGTCTGCCAGGGACATATTGCAAAGCATATCGGAGAAAACGAATTTGCATCAATCTTCATTTAATCAGACTGCCTAACAGATCAAAAATTTTACTTTTTAGTCAAAGCCAGGAACAATATGCTTAACCTAAAATATAGCCCGTTCAGATTAAAAGAAAATCTTGATATTATGTGTAGACACTGCAAAATATTTCCAGAAACGCAGGCACACATATTTAATCACTGTACGGAAAAAATAAATGCCAGAAGATCAAAGCATTCAAATGTCCTAAAAATAGTTAGTGAATATTTAGTATCAATAGGTATAGAGGTAGATATCGAGACATCTCCTATTGGAATTGAACCAACACTTAAACCGGATCTATTAATCAAACCACAAAGAAAGAATCTTTTCCATATTATTGATTTGAAAAATCCTTATGAAGATAACGACAACTTTGAAAACGCAAGAAAGAAAAATTTTGAAAAATATCAAGATATTGCATCACAGATTGGAAAATTGAATGGATGCTCAATGGATTTTTTTTTGTTCAGATGCGTTATTAACAGTTTATTAAGTTCTGGTGACACCAAGATATGGCCTATTAATAAAATATACTTTCTCAACTTGAAAGCGGCTTTAATGACAACACGATATAATTACACTGTACAACACAATTTCATGAAATTTTTGACATGCAATGTAATGCATGCATCTAACGTAATGTACTAAATGATTATATCTCCAACGGGGGCATTATGTAAATTGCACTTTTTTGGGTTTTCAACCTTCCCAGCAGTTATTTTTTGGACAATTCCAACAATGAACTAGCCAGTTTAAATGAAATTGGAATTTAAATTATATTCTATTTAAGCGTGTAATTTGATTGGGTACCGTATTTGTAGTAGTGTCGTAAATAGCAACTGCCTGTCACCCCAACGGTGACAATGAGAAAAACAACGTTTGCAGAAAAGAAGCAATGTACAATTAATGATCATATTCAAAGGTTGTATGGTGATAATTTTGAAAAATATGTAGATTTGGCTACTCGAGAACCACAATATTGTGACACTAAATGCTCATCGCGACTAAGCAACCGGTTAAATACTAGTTATCAAAATGTTCTCTAAGCTGGGCCCTCAAACGGCTGCCCCATTTGCCATCAAAAGTATTGCAAATAACTTTGTACAAAATTGATAATTATCTCAAAGCTAAGATTGAAAGGCAGTAATCAAAAATAGGACATGCAATTGAAAAATAATGTAGACCAAGCATTATATTGTAATATTGAATAGTAAATTCAATATTACAATTTATTTATACTTCCTCAATATTATGCTCAAATCGTATTTCCTATATACAGGTTTTTAAAGTTTTCTAAAAATTCGATGATAATTAATTATTTGTTTTATTTTATATTCATAAATATCATGCGTGCACTTAAGAGGCGAAAAATTGAATCAGAACAGAGTTTTAAAATGGATTAAATAAATATTCGTTTTAAAAATTTAATGACAAAATTAATTGTTAAATTGTTAAGAGACTCTGAAATATTAAAATCTGATTTATTTATTTTACAATTATATTCCGTAGAAATAAAGAACTTTGAGCTAAATTACCATTTTTCCATACAAAATTACTAGACGAATTGATGCATTTTCTGTCACCAAAAACCCATAACGCTAACTGAATTGTATAAATTCCAATTCCATACAAAGCTTCAATTTCCGTCTTTTCTAATTTTCCTAAAAACCAAAAAACATTAATATTCATAAAAATCTTAGTTAATTATTGAATATATTTTATGACTTTAAAGGTTGTGTAGTAACCAGAGTTCGTTGATTGTGTAACACATGTTGAGATTATTAATAAACTTTCGCAAAGAATTGGATTTGAATCTGGTTCACCGGGTTCAGTAGAAAAATCAAAGCAACCCATCAAAATATTATTTATATATTGACTATAAGACACTTGATAAAAAATATTTCAAATATAAACTTAGCGTAGATTTCCAAAGAATTTCATCCCGTTTGTTGCCAATCTACAATCTAATTGACTATTGGCTTTAGCGTTTATCTTGGAAAACTTTCACACTTACTTTTCTCGTCTACTCCAAACACCACTGAGACACATTTTCTATGGTGATAATTAGTGTGTACACCAATTGGTCTACAATAGTTGATTCACCAACTTAATGAATTTCATTTTTCAAGAAATTTATTTTAGCAAAGGCTTGAATTTTGATCCATATATATTCAAGTTCTTAAATATTAATTTTCGTCAATATTTGTGTTGGGCTAGAACTGATTTCTAGACCCAAAATACTAATTGTGACTGAAACGTGTAGGTATACAGCAAGTAAAAAGCACCAAGTATAGTTAAATAGTAAAACCTACACCAAATAAACAATATTAACTAAAGGAGAAAGCAACAAAAACATAAACAAAGAAATTAGATAAAATTATACAAAAGCAAGAAGTGATGCAAAAATCTAACTCAAAAATAACCAAACAAACATAGAATTACCAAAAGCAAACTCGAATAACTTAAAGGACGATAAAAACAGTAAAACATTCCAGAAAAACCCAGAACATTCTATAAAATGGCGATGACCATCACAAAAGTCATCTAGAACAACAAAAGTTAAGCAAAATAAACAATTTAGTATTAAAAATATAAAATCTCAAAAAGAAATTCATAAAAACATCAGTAAAAATAAAAATTAAATTAAAAGTAAAATAGAATGTGCTGGAACCGTTCCAAATCCATCATGGACGTCAAATTAACGAAAAATAATTAAAAAATAAAAATATAAAAATAAAAACAAAAATTATGGCACAAAAATCGCCATTAAAAATAGCAAAATCGTAAAATAGAAAATCCTGGAATAAAAAGAATTCGAGTTTGTTTTAATGCATCAATACATACACGTGTACAAAATAGGTATATATACCGACACGTTTCGGTCATAAATCAATCTTTTATGCCAATATTTTGCTGAAATTTTTTTTTGAAGAATCATTAGTAAGGTTTTGATTTGTTGTAATTTTATGTTATGTATCTATATTAATGCCAATTTTTTATTTATTAAAGATAATTTTTTTAAGATTTTATGTTTGGTAATTCTCGACGGATCAGCGACGTCCGAGTACGTCTCTGATCGGTCCTGCTCATAATTTTAAAAAATTCGATAAGATATGCCAGCATGCACTATCCATATTATATCAATCGATATTATATATTTTTTTTTGTTCGGGTCCTTCGGAGGTCGAACTACTTCATGGTTCTGCCATGGAGTTGGGTCGAGGAAAACCTCCGTCTGACTCTTTGTATTTATGTAAGGTCGACCGTAAATGGTTGACTCAACACATAACACTAAGGTTTGTGGAAGTGGTCACAGTGGGGCCATGGAAGCAATATTCTTCCCGACTTATTACGTAATACACAGTTAAACTCAACACTTAAAATTCTGAACAAACAACTCCACACTAAGGTCTTGATCTGAGTAGAACTCATACCTAAACTTACACAATCATGCAATTCACATTAATGTAGACGGTTGATCAATTATACTTAGACATATGCCGAATTAAGTTTTAATAATCGTAGTTTATAGTAATTAGAGTAATGGAAAGGATGAAGATATTCGGCATACGTATAAGTATAAAATAATCTAGATGGGTCTTAGAATCAATATAGCAAACCCCAAGGTTAAATTGCGGATTCCCACATTAATAGAGTTATAAGCATCGTGTTGCAACAATTTTGTTAAGTATAAAGCTACAAGTTATAACTGATTACGATGTTTTCGGCACGAATTAAGGCCAGAGACTATAACTTAATGGTTTAGAAATTGGGAGTGTAAATTGTGGATCGGGAATGGCAGTAATCAGGCTCTTAACATGGAAAGCCAATACACTTAAACTAGTTATATAGAGGTATACCGCAACTTTGAAAGTATAACTCATAGATAGTAGCAGGAGACCCAAAAGTAATTTGAGAAACGATGTTAGAAAACAGGAATTCATAAAAACTTATGAGGAGTCGTCGATAAAATTGTCAACCCAAATATATAAAATGATAATTTACAAATTATGAACTTACAAATTGTAGAGTAAAGAATTTGAAATCACGGAGTGTGGATGATGCAATAAGTGTATGAATGGTAAAACCTAAAATCATAAGTAGTAAAAGAAAACAAAATTCCAAATTGTAAAGTATAAAGTTTTAAATTAGGAAGTACGGATTTATCAAGGCAAAAATTTGAAATTCCAAATTATTCATGAATCACAAGATATAATTATAAATTGAAAACCTAAATTCTAAATTATAATTCTATGACACGTTCCTGAATATCTACTATAAACATTTATGCAATTCTCAGACAAGTATAATAGTACATTATAAAGATCTACAATTAATCATCACTATCATCATTAGCAGTATTATTCAATTATTAACCTTACTGTCTATAGTCTTATTATTGGGGACCTCGTTATGGTTGTTATTACTACTATTAAAATTCACGATTATTATTCCTATTACTAATGTTATTACCACTATCGTCGTGTCACTATTATCTTTGTTATGATCATTATCATTATTAAACTTGTTAGTATCACTATTATCATTATTGCTACTATTTTCATTATTATTAACATTATTATCATTATTATTATTATTATTATTAATATTACCCTTATTATTATTATCACCATCATTATTATTCTTATTATTCTTATTGTGATTATTATTGATTTTCTTATTATTGCGAGTATTATTAATCTCATTATCATAGGTAATACTAGTATGATTATTGTAAGACTAGCATGATTATTGCTGTTATCAACACTATTAATATTATTGTCGACATTTCCATCGTCTCATTTACTAGCGTCATCATTACTAAAATCCATTAATATCCTGAATGTTGTTGATCTCATTGGTAATCCTATATCATTGAAATAATTTTTCCTTATTTCTTACAAAAATAAAATTTAGAGCCGAATTATCGATTTGGGAATCCCCCCCCCCCCCACTAAAATAATGTATGAGTTCCCAGACGGATTAAATCCGTATACACATCCAAGTATAATACAAAATCTCCAGTTAAAAATAATACATATCCGGAGGATTAAACCCATATTCGAGTCAAAGTAAAACACCAAATTCCACATTAACGCAAATTATTGATGAATATGAATAAATTTTTCTTAAGTTACTTGTTTCCCCTACTGATAAAATCCTGATAAACGAATTACTATGTAAATTAACGCTCAGACCTCGTATATGACATCCTAACTTCATTCGATAAGTTACTTTGACCGTATAAAAATTGTTACATTTACATTACAGACATGTCGCAATCCAGCTCTAGTAGTGACGAGGGTACCGACCAGCGAGCGGTCACCCGACTCCGGTCCCGGTACGTCTGGTACCACATCCATCGGTGGAGCCAGGGACGGGACCTAGATTGTTCCAACCGAGTAATCCGGACGGGCCCCGAAGTAGATGCCCCGGCCTGGGTAAAGGTAGAGCCGGAGAACAACCGGTTACAGGAGGCCCGAGATCAAGCGGCCTGGGATGTGGAAGCCGCTCAGATGCGACTCAGGAAGATCGAGTTACAAATCCAAGCAGAAAAAGAGGGAAAAACCGTGGAGGACCTAGAAGAGGCCGAGGCAACCCCGCGGAAGAGGGGAAGACCTCGCAAGCGACTAAATTGACTCATCGTCAAAATTTTTCTTTTGCAAATTATTATTCAGTCGTGACTTAATTAAACTTTAATTTTAGTGATAATTATTTCAGTCCTTTTAATAAATTATCTTGTGTATTGCGTGCTTAACATCTGAAACTATGTTTATTTATAATATTGACTTTATTTTATAATTGAATGAGTAGTATGCTGCAAGAATATAATCGTTGAATTTATCTAGTGTTCAAACTATTGGAAAATTTGCGAAAGGATAGGGAAGAAGCCCAAAAACAGGCCGAGGAGCTCCGCATACGGGTAGACAAGCTCAAGGGACGGTGCCGGGAACTGGAAAGCACCTGGTTTAGTCCCGAGGATATGAAGAAGAAGGTGGCGCAGGTCCTTCAACTGCAGACTCAAGCTGCGCAGGATCAGATGGAGATCCGGGCACTAAAGCTCCAGCTCCGCGCGTTAGAAACCGAGCGCAATGAACAAGTAGTTCACGGAGCCGCCATAAGCCAAATCCGGCCGTTGACCGTGGAACTAGCAGCAATATACCCCCCGACCGCGAAAGAGAAACCCAAAAGAAAGCGGTTAGGCCGAAATATTCGGGAAAAATTGAAGAAAGCTAGGTTGGCCGAATACGAGCGGCAAGCAAATTCGTCACTAGCAACCACGACGGAATTGGCCAGTCCTACCAATAAGCCAGTTTGAACTTATATTCGGTTTTAGGTGTTTTGTAGTATTTTTTATGTATTGTTGTAGTCGTCAAATAATATGTTCCTTGTTAAAATAATGCACGTTTTGCAGTGATAAAATAATGACTAGTATAGTTTATGATTGCCTGGAAAATGAGAGTTTGTGCATAAGGTTGGGAAAACAATTTTGATAAGGGGACCTGAGAAATCGGACACACACCTTCTATCGGTAGTCCGTGAACCCATGGAGTGCTCGACAATTATAGTGCCTTGATGCGCTCACTTTTTGCGAGTACTCAACCCTTGGTACAGTACCAACGTTGATCACTCAACGGGTACCAAGCGGAAAAACAACGTTGTATTCTGGGTTACGCTGGTAACAGCACTTAAACATTCAACCACCAGTAACCCACCATTTGTATTATAAATTATTTTTAATTAATTTTCAGGTTTCTAAGGAATTTTATGAAATTTATTTTATAATTATTTTGAAATTATTTTGATATAATTTTGATGTCAGATATATTTTTAATTATAATTAAATCAATCGCCAAAAATGTATTTTTCTAAAACATATAACTCAAAAATAATTCTTACGATGATATTTCGTCATTTTCATGACAATTTAACGTAGTTCTTTAAAAAGACATTTAAAAACTTTTTAGTGATTTTTTTATTTCTCAAAATTGTCTAAAATAAAGTTATCATAGAAACGTATTTCGGCGGCGTATTTCTATATATCTAAAGTTTCCATATATTTTTAGTATGTGTTGTTTGTGTGCAGTATTTAATTTTTCTACCACTTTTTAGATTTCAATAGCACTACACCTAACCGCGAAATATAACATTATCTATAATCTAAAAAAAAATCAATAAATATATATTATAGGAACACACAAACTTACCTGTGTGTAGAAATTTAATGCTGCGAAATTTAACATATTTATTATAGGAATCTAAAAAGTGAGAGAAAATAATTAAGCATACAAACACAGCACACATAATGAAAAATACATACAAAATTAAGTAAAGTGTTTTTCATGCGAAATTCAGATTGATTAACATATAATTAACATATCAATATTTTTAAATTATTTAAAAAATTATGTACAAAAAAACTTTTGAATCAGATTCCGACTGCTCTACGTTGAGTTTTAGGGAAAAAAAGAAGATACATCGTAAGATTTAATTATAAAATAATTTGGAATATAAAATTTCTTTAGATTTACAGATATTTCACAGGACACAGTGGCTTTTTGCGAAGTTGAAGATCTGACAATGTAAGATTTATTCATTAAAATATTAAAATATTTTACAGTATAACAGATATTTCTTTGCGTGAAGGTACCATTTCAAATATTGAAGAAGGTCCTTCGACAACTTCGAATTTGCAGAAAAAAAATCGCAAATCGTAAATTTTAATAAATTATTTTAACAAATTAATATTTTCAAAGAATTACAGAAATAGACAAAATTCGGCTTATTAATGCATTTGAAAATGGGGACAATTATAAAGAATTTGGAAGATTGCTCGGAATCCCCAAAAATTCAATTATTTCAATAATTTACAAATATACAAATATATTAGTTTATTTATTTATAAATATAAAAATATTTAACTTACATTTTAGCGAAATAATTCCATATTAATGCATAAAATATCATAAATTTCCTAAAAAAACACCTGAAATTTAATTATTAATATATTTATAAATGATAAATTATAAATGATGACTAACAGTAATATTTAAGAACTTGAATAATGATCTCATAATTATATAAAATCAAAATTCAAGTCCTAAAAATTACTTCAATTCAAAAACTTACCTTAAAATGATTTTTGAAAAATAGAATAAATGAAATTAAGTTAACATTGTCATATAATTGGTGACTCACCTCAGGTGGTGTGCACACCAACTTATATTATAGACAATGTTAACTTTCGCGGTTAGGTGTATCAATGAGAACATCAGTGTGAAATCAAATTAAGTATGTTTGTTTATATGTAAGATTATTGATTTTTTCTTATATTATAGGAAACGTATCTCAGCGATTTCTGGTGTACATGACCTGATTGCTTCCTATAAACAGCTATTCACTTTAAAACTATGTTATTCTTCTGCAACTTTTAATTTACCACCTGTTAACATTTTCTCGAAAATTATTGATTTTTACTTTTTTAAATACATAATTAATTTTTAATTAATTTTTACATATATCCATTTACCATTTATTTTGTGCATTTTTGAGTAACCCCAACATATAAATCAAGTAAAACACACATTTTTTGTTTTAAAAAATATATATAAATAAGAAAATTATTAGTCACAATATTGAAATAAATAAGTTATCACATTCTTTATTTGTCAATTGACACTTTGACTTCTACACATGTTATACCTGTTTTGCTCAATGGGTAAAAATATAAATATTTATTACATTGTCGATGACATTTACATTTTTTTAATCATTTTAAAAATGAAGTAGCTCTGGCTATATGTGACCACTCCTGCGCCACTAGGAATATAAACTTGGGTCACGGGTAAACTGCACGATAATCACTATGAATATATTAGTTTTAAAATTAATTTCGGTAAATCGAAATGATAATTAAAAATGTGTTCGAATAACCACTACAATACAATTGTCTCAAAAACAATGTATTTTAAATTGTAAATATCCAGAAAATAAATTTTTGAATTATATTTAGTTGTGATTTAAATCTTTTAATTTTTTATTTTCAATTTTAAATCCTTTTTAAAATTAACCTTGTAATATTGACATGGTAAATTAGGCAATTAAATTCACAAAATATGGTTTACTTAAAATGATGTGAAATAAGAAAATATTCACGCATATTGAATAAATTCGTGAGAATTAAAATATTTTTTTTAATGCATAGCATTTTGCACTAATAATTTCACACAAATAACAATGTTTTAGTGATTTGTAAATCGACGGCTTTGAATGTAAACATCGTTTAACAATGGATAAAGCATATTTTGTAAGTAGAACGCTTTAGAGATGCGACGGAGAATGCAGCAGATAAAAGAATTTTAAACACCTATCCTCGGAATTACACGGAAAATCTGTTTCTCAGAAAACCTTTTAAATCGAAAATGGGATTTTTATAAAAAAACCATGTAAATCGAAAAAAAACTAAAATTTGCACAATTCAGACTTATTTCAACATAAAATATAAGTTATATAAAAGAACAAGTACATGGTTAATTCAAGTAAAAATGTTATCAATATTCTTTTCTTTAACTAAAGACTAGGGCTTGCAATACCGATTAACCGATTTACCGGTTAACCGGTAAATTGCTAAAAAATTCATTACCGAAAAACCGGTAAATTCATTATTTTTTACCGGTTTTTTCGGTAAAAATTTAAACTTTATATTATACAATATTTATCGTTTTGTTCCGTTCCGTGCATACTATTTTATAAGTAAATAGTTGAATTTAATATTTAAAATTAATAATTATACTATAATAAAGAAATTCGACTTTATTTATAAAGTAGTATGTACGGAACAAAACGAAAAATATTGTAAAATATAAAAAGTTTCACACTTCTGTTCAGTGGTCACAAGTCACACTCGCACCTACGTAAATATAAAACAAATTTTTGTTTCTTGTTGTGTATGCAAATGCGTGAAATATTCATGCTTAATATTCTATTATTCTATCATATATATGTTAAGTGCTCGCTCAAACCGTGTTAAATGCTCGCTCAAACCGAAGTAGAAATTTTTTATTTGTTTGTAATATTCAAGTTATATACTGACAGAAACGAATGTTTTTCGTGGAATTTCGAAATATTGAACAATTTTAACTGTTAAAATTGAAATACATAAATTGTTGCAGTATATAATTTATAATAAATATATCAATTTTTTTTTAATATAATAGAACGTCTCATAAAATTTAATAAAGGTAAGGTAATACAAAAAATACTAATTTATTCGTTATTTAAAACCAAAAAATATTTTAGCCATCATGCGTACAAATTTAATATGGACCTATTTCAAAGAAACAAATAAGAATGAAACCGTCTGCAATAGTTGTGCGAAACCGATTAAATGTGTTGGTGGTAGCACTAGCGGTTTGCATGCCCATCTTAAATCTCAGCATAAAATTAATCTATTGAAGAGAAAAGATGACGAGAGTGATATGGCATCATCTAGTCAAATTACAAACAAAGTCATCGCTAGCACTACAAACAATAATATATCAAATTTCTTTATAAAAAAGGTTGATGATTCACTTCCAGCTGTTCTCGCGCGTTTGACAGCAAAAGATAATATACCGTTTTATAGAGTTGCCACATCCTACGATATCCGAGTACTAATTAAAGCTAAATATAATAAAGAAGTACCAAGATCTTCCCATACGATCAAAAAAATTGTAATGGACTATGGGGATAAAATTCGCAAACAAGTGGTTGAAGATTTATCCAACCGAAAAGCTAATAATAGTGTATTCAGTTTGACGTTTGACGAGTGGACGTCTGTTAAGAATCGACGATATATGAACATAAACGTTCATGGAAATGACCGCTTTTGGAACTTGGGTCTTGTGAGAGTACATGGTTCGATGCCAGCTGATAAATGTATAACGCTGTTGCAAAATAAGTTAAATGAGTTCAAACTAACTTTAGACAACATTTTTTCAATAACAACTGATGGTGCTTCGGTGATGAAGAAAGTAGGTTCGTTGATTAATGCTAATCATCAATTGTGTTTAGCACACGGCATTCAGCTAGTCGTCATTAATGTTTTATATCGTAAAAAAGACATGAGCGATATTCATATAGAGGAAGTAAGTATTGTGGATGAAACAGAAACCGATTTAGAAAGTGAAGAAGGCATTTCCGAAGAAGATGAAGTGGGCTTTGAAGTAATTAATACGGTACCCACTTGTATTGATGTTCAACATGAAGAAATAAGTCCTCTAATAACAAAAATTAGAAAAGTTGTTGTATTGTTTCGCAGATCCCCTACAAAGAACGACAATTTACAGAAGCATATTAAGGAAGAATTTAACAAAGAGCTATCCTTGATCATAGACTCAAAAACCAGATGGAATAGTCTTTGTGCAATGCTAGAGAGATTCTGCGAAGTTGAAAGTGCAATAAGAAAAAGTTTAATCGACATTAAATCCGAGTTAAGTTTCAGCGAAAATGAAGTTGTTTTACTTAAAAATATAATTGCATCATTGCAACCAGTAAAACTTGCTGTGGAAGCACTATGTCGAGAAGACGTTAATTTATATGTTTCAGATATAACAATGAAATTTATGTTAGATGAGCTTAGTGTGCAAAACACACTTCTAAGTAAAGAACTTAAAGAATCTCTAATTATACGTATTAAAGAAAGGAGAAACATTTGTGCAGATATTTTGCACTATCTCCATGATCCAAATGTAATTAATGTAAGAATAAGAAATGACGATGATAATTATGAAATATTCTATAAAACAACAAAACCATTGATAATAAAAAAAATCGTTGAATTAATTGAACGGTTTACGTTAAATGAAGAGTCTGAAACTGAAATTTCAGATTCAGAAACATGTACTTCAGATGAGCGTGCAACTCCGTCAACATCAGCATCGCCAGCGTTAACAATGAAAGAAAAGCTGCAACTTACAATTCAGCAGAAGATGAATAAATCGAATTTGGAAAGTACTCGCCGAAAATCACCTAAAGGTAAAGGATTAGCAAACATTATTAAAAAGGAAATGGACTTTTTCGAAGAACAGAACATCCGAGGTAAATATTTAGAGAAAGCATTTCAAATGTTGTTGACTGTTCGACCGACAAGTGTCGAATCGGAGCGCGTGTTTTCAGCAACCGGTCTGATCTGCACCAAGTTGAGGTCGGGCTTAAATGATAACACGTTAAACACAATGTGTTTTTTAAGGCAGTATTTTAATCAAAAACAAAAGTTGAAATGAAGTTTTAATTTTTTTCTAATTTGCGTTTATACTTTTTTTTATATATTATAATGTTATGATTATGAATTAATAAAATAAATGAATTAATAAAATAACTGACTTGAATTTTATAAAACATATTATAAGTAATTAGTTTGAATAAAATATCAACTAACTAAAATACTCTCAAAATTACCGGTAAATTACCGGTTTACCGGTTTTTTCCACATAAATTACCGAATTACCGGTAATTGAAAAAGTCGGTAAATTTGCAAGCCCTACTAAAGACCACTATCACAAACTAATACGATATTCCAATTGACACCTTTTATTAGAGTACAGGCTGTAAAGTTCTACATGATTATCTTATCTTTAACCAATTGCAGTTGAATCAATATTTAATCTTGTTGAATCATATTTGTTATCATTGCAAATGATTCAGGAAACTGTGTAACACCTCGTTATTTTGCATTAACAGATTGTTGAAGTTGTAAATTTAAATTTTATGAATTGTAGAGGCCAAGGATACGATAATGGTGTAAATATGAAGTGCAAAAACAAAGGCATACAAGCTCGATGGATTTAATGAAATTTACTGGTTTATTAAATATTATCATTAGTGTGCTTATATCAGTCTCTTTTGGAATTTAATGATAATTATTTTTAGTGTAGATTGACGACTTTGATAATTGTAATGAATTTATACAGAATTTTTTGAATATTTTGAGCAATCACTCAATCAATTTGAGTATACATGTATTACTTTTAAAAAATAATTAAAATTAATTAATTTATTCAATCTAAATCAATTATCTATTAGATCTTATTTCAAAATTCTTATTAATTTATTATCTTAGTTGATTCATATTAACTTGAATGATCGGTATTTTTTTTATTTACTGGATTATTAATGACTAGAATTTAAAGTTCCCTTCTGTCCATTAATTACATTTTTATGGTATTTATTTAGTATGTTTTGAATAATTTAAATTTTTACAATGATTTAATCAATTTTTACACAGTTATGATGCCTTGAGTTCAATTAATTTTTCATCCAATTTTTTTCAAGTGATGAGGATTTTTTTTAAAGATCTATTTTTCAGTACATAGTTGTTTGTATTTGTTAGTAAGTACTTGGTTGTTAGTACTTGGTATCTGATTGATAGAGTTTAGTTGCAGATGATGACAATAAGATAATCTATGGGATGAAGAATAAACTTTATTTTGTATTTAATTGCTATTATTTTTATGTGTTGCTAGTTGATTGTTGGTATTTGGTATCTGGTTGACTTTTTAGATTTTGACAATAAGATAGAGTATGCGTTGAAGAATATTTTGTATTTATTTGTTATTATTTTAATGTGTTGCTAATTGGTTATAAGAAATTGGTATTTAGTTGTAAGTACTTGGTAGCAGGTATCTGGTTGTTAGTATCTAGTTGTAGTCTCTATTTGTAAATACGTGTTCGTAAGTTAATGGTTGATGATACTAAGTTGTTGGTATCTTGTACCTGGTAGTTGGTACGATGTTGTTAACTGATTGTTGTTATAAAGTTGTAGGTTGATATTTGTTAATTTCTGGATGGGATTTGCTGTTGGTTGTTAGTACATGGTAGCTAGTTGTAAGTGTTTAGTATTTAGTTGTTTGAGACATAGTTGTTAGTACATGGTAGCTAGTTAATGGATATGTGTGGGGTTGAGTATGACCAATACCCTTACGACCATTACCCGTAGGGGGTCAAAACATCCTGTCGGATTAACTCAGACTATATATAACAAGGGTGGGCACGCATGAGTTCAATGAGAGACATTTTCCGAAATTTATTTTTTAAAGAGCCACCATAGTGAACTACATATTTTTTTTTATTTCATTAATTTGATTAAAAAAGACTTAAACGCTATTAAAAACAATAAAACACTAAATTTATTTTCATTGCTTCTCTCTCGTTGTTATAACAAAGCGCCGCCTACTACAAAAAAATTTTAAAAAGCAGTAAAATTTTCAAATTCAATTATCAAAAATTCAATTATCAATGAGCCGCAGTTTACTCAACGAAGAGCCGCATTTGCCCACCGTTGATATATAATAAAACGAATCAACAATAACTATTTATTGAATAAGCATGCAATTTTTAATTTACAATAATAAGTCAGTAGTAATCAATTTAAAGTTAAGGAAATCTTTTGTGAATTAGAATTAGAATTATAAAGTCTTTCATTGTAGTTTTATTTAAATTATTTTCAATTCAACGTGGTGTTTTAAAGTGATTGACAATTATTCATTATTGATTGTAATTAAAAATATTTTTAAATTCTAACAGAAATAAAAATTAATTTATTTAAAAAGCATTTGATAAAATACAATGAGGAATACTTGTTTGTTGGTACTTGGTACCTAGTTGTAAGTATTTGGTACTTATTTATTAGTACCTGTTAAAAATATTTAGTAGCTGGTAATTGGTATAATACCTATATACTACCTAGTTGTTTTTATCTAGTTATTACTACATAGTTGTAAGTATCTGGTTGACTTTTAAGATTTTGACAAGAATATAAGAAATATTTTACTTGTTGAATTAAGAAGAGCTTATTATAAGCAAATACTTGATGAATAAATTGTGTTAAGTCTTTAATTGTTATTATTTTATGTGTAGGTATGTGGTTGTTAGTATCTGGTAGCAGGTTTTAAGTTGTAGGTATGTGGTCGTTTTTAGCACTTGGTAGCTGGTTGTTGTTAGTACTTGGTAGCAAGTATCTGGTTGACATTTTAGATCTTGACAAGAATATAAGAAATATTCTACTTGCTGAATTAAGAAGAGCTTATTATAAGCAAATACTTGATGAATAAATTGTGTTAAGTCTTTAATTGTTATTATTTTATGTGTAGGTATGTGGTTGTTAGTATCTGGTAGCAGGTTTTAAGTTGTAGGTATGTGGTCGTTGTTAGCACTTGGTAGCTGGTTGTTGTTAGTACTTGGTAGCTGGTTGTTAGTACTTTGTAGCAAGTATCTGGTTGACATTTTAGATCTTGACAAGAATATAAGAAATATTCTACTTGCTGAATTAAGAAAAGCTTATAAATAAATACTTGATGAATAAATTTTGTTAAGTCTTTAATTGTTATTATTTTATGTGTAGGTATATGGTTGTTAGTATCTGGTAGCAGGTTTTAAGTTGTAGGTATGTGGTCGTTGTTAGCACTTGGTAGCTGGTTGTTGTTAGTACTTGGTAGCTGGTTGTTAGTACTTTGTAGCAAGTATCTGGTTGACATTTTAGATCTTGACAAGAATATAAGAAATATTCTACTTGCTGAATTAAGAAAAGCTTATAAATAAATACTTGATGAATAAATTTTGTTAAGTCTTTAATTGTTATTATTTTATGTGTAGGTATATGGTTGTTAGTACTTGGTTGTTTTTACTTAGTTGTTGTTAGTACATGTTACTTGGCAGCCGGTTGTAAGTACTTTGTACCTTGTTGTAAATAACTGGTAGTTGTTTGTATCAGATTGTTGAATTATTATTATTATCATCATTATCATTGAAATTTGCATCTAAATTTATCTTTAACAATCATTTCATTAAAATTTTCATTAAAAAATTTCATTTCTCAAAAAGTTGGTGGTTATTCAATCTTTTTGTTAATAAATTTAAAAATTATTACTTTAATTTACTTATTTAACTTTAATTTAAAATTTTAGACCATTAATTACTTAATTAAAAATTTGAGCACTTAATTTACTTTAATTTTAAATTTGAGCCGATAATTTACTTTAATTTTTAGATCCATAATTTACTTTACTTATTTGAGCCCATTGATCACTTTAATTTAAAATTTTGACCTTAATTTACTTAATCTAGCCCATAATTTACTGTAATTCAATTTTCAGACCCATAATTTAGTATAATTTTAAATTTTAGACCTTAATTTAAAAATCTGAGCCCATAATTTACTTTAATTCAATTTTTAGACCTTAAATTACTTATTTGAACCTATTGATTACTTTTTTTTATTGAAAATCTCAGAAACAATAAGAGTAGCCCACAGCCGCAGTTACTTACTGCCTATTTTTCAACTTTAACAATTTAAGATGATATTTTTGAACTTGGTGATACGTTGGTGATACTCATTTGGATGGTGAAGATTTTGATAATCACATGGTGAATCATTTCATTTAGGAATTCTAGAGGAAGCATAACAAATATTGGTGATAACAAGCAAGCATTTAGAAAATTAAGAAAAGTTTGTGAGTTCTAGTGCACAACGAAATTTTGAAATTGATTCATTGCATGAAGGTATTGACTTTTACACTTCAATTAAGAGATCAAAGTTTAAGGAATTAAATGCTGATTTATTCCGTTCGACTTTAGAGCCATAGAGATTTTAGAGTCTAATTATAGCGTTGGTATGGTGCATTTTACTCGGGTTATGGAAAAACGCATTAGTTTTTCGAAGATCATCTATGAAAATAAGTAAAAACCCATTTCAAACGCATAGTCGTTGGTCGAAAATTTCAAATGTTCTATTTTATTCTTGTTTTTTTCGAAATATTGTTAGTTACAATTAAAACAATTGAAATGTAGTAATGGATTTTGATTTTAACAAAAGTTATTTAATTTTTAATCTTGAAATTTTAGATACCAGAACTCGGGTTTGATGTTATTACCAGGATGGTTCGAGTCTGGGTTGATCAATTAAAAGAGAAAATTAAATTAAAACAAATTATTAAAACATTTTCGATTAAAATAGGACTTAAAATTGTTGAAATAATTTTAATAATATAAGTCACTATTGCTAATTATGAGATCCCAGAATTTAGATCACGGAGAACTAAGTGTTCCATTTACACCTCACACTCTTACTAATAAAAACAACTTGGTCACAACTAATTATTCAGTAAATTACCAATATCAATTTGGAAACTGGCATTAACATGATGAACTGACCCAATTGCTCCATTTAATATTCGATTTTTGATTTCACTATACAGAGGGAAACAACGAGTCCAAAAACCCTAAAGTAATTTATGAAAATTAAATATAATATTATCAAAAATATTTTATTACTTCCATCAAAAAAAGGTTCTTTTCTCGAGCTAAATTTATCATTTCATTTGTTTCTTTCACACTTTTTCCCATTGGTTTTTCTACTAAAACATGTTTGCCATGACTTAGGAAAAGTTTGGTAAGTTTGAAATGTTCTGAATCTATCGATCCAATATAGATGATTTCTTTGAAAATTGTAAAGTATTATTAAGAAATAATTCATAATATTATATTAATTATATTTTTGAAAATACAAATAATCATTCTAAATGTTATAATGCAGTGGTTCTCAATTAATATAAAAGCGCGGAACACCATTCACATGATTTTTTTACGCGGAACACTGACAAAAAATACTTTCCCACAATGAATGACCAATCACAAATTACTATAAATCTGTCGTAAACGTAAACAATGCCTTATAAGCAAAGAAAATACCGCGCGCAACAAAAACAAGCCATAAAAACACTTATATTTTTATGTTTATATATCTTTCTTATTGAATCATCTTATAAAAAAATTAATTGAGGATTTTTGATGATATGTATCTTAAATGCAAATTTAAAGATAAAATGTCATTTTTTTCACAGAACACTGAAAAGTAATCGCGGAACACTGATGTTAATTAATAAAAACTAAAATGATTCTTTCAAGTAAATCTACTTTAAAAAAAATCGCAGTCAAGCCCACCTAATACAACCATTTTGATTAAAAATTATGGAAACATTGTGAGTAGGTAGATAGTGGCCCACGGGAACAATTACCCCCCCGGGGGGGGGGGGGGGGGGGTAAATTGTTCCCAACTTTTTATTACGCAATTGTTCCCAACTCATTTTTTTGCTTTCAGGGATTTTTGGTCCAAATTTTTTTTTATCAGACTATAGTGAGAGGGTCTCGATGGTCCTGGGATTTTCAATACAAAAATCCGACTACCACTAAAAAAGCCAAGGATTATTCACACTATAGTGAGGGGGGTCTCGATGGTCCTAGGATTTTCAATACAAAAAATTTTTTTTTCTATACAAAAACGATGGTCCTGGGATTTTCAATACAAAAAGACAGTCTTCAATAAAAAAGAGTGGTAATTTAAGGTCTCAGGATATTTTCAATACAAAAAGGCGGTCTCACTAAAAAAGCATGGATTATTCACGCTATAGTGAGGGGGTCTAGATGGTCCTGGGATTTTCAATACAAAAAAAAATTTTTTCAATACAAAAAGGTGGTCTCAATAAAAAAGCATGGATTTTTCTAGGCCAATTCAGGTGGGTCTCCTTGGTCCTGAGAATTTCAATAGAAAAAGGCGGTCTACACTAAAAAAGAGTGGTAAATTTTTAAAATAAAGTAAATAATGGGTCTAAAAATTAAATTACAGTAAATTGTGGTTCAAATTTTTGAATTACAGTAAATAATGGTCCAAATTTTTGAATTACAGTAAATAATGGTTCTTAAAAATTAAATTACAGTAATTAATGGTCCAAATTTTTCAATTACAGTTAATTATGGTTCTAAAAAATTAAATTAAAGTAAATTAAGGTTCAAATTTTTCAATTAAAGTAAATTATGGTCCAAATTTTTGAATTACAGTAAATAATGGTCCAAATTTTTGAATTAAAGTAAATTATGGTTCTAAAAATTAAATTACAGTAAATTATGGTCCAAATTTTTCAATTAGTAATGAATGGGCTCAAATAACTAAATTAAGGTTCTAAAAAATTAAATTAAAGTTAATTAAGGTCCAAATTTAAAAATTAAGTAATCAATGGTCAAAAATTTTAAATTAAAGTTAAATAAGTAAATTAAAGTAATAATTTTTAAATAAGTAATGTAATAAGTAAATTAAAGTAAGATTTTAAAATTTATTAACAAAAAGTTGAAATAATAGAAGGTGTTTGAGAATTGAAATTTTTTAATGAAAATTTTAATGAAATAATTTTTTAAGTAATTTTTAATGGAAATTTTTATGGAATATTTTTCAATGATAATTTTAGATGGAAATTTTTATGAAATATTTTTCAATGTTAATTTTAGATGGAAATTTTTAAGATAATTTTTAATGAAATTTTTTATGAAATATTTTACAAAGACAAATTTTAATAATAATTCTACAACAAACCAACAACTTAGTACCAACAACCAGTAACTTACGAACATGTATTAACAACCAGATACCTACAACTAGTTACTAACAACTAGGTACCAAATACCAAGTACTTACAACTAGTTACTAACAACCAGTTACCTGATACTAAGTACCTACAACCACCTAACAAGTACTAACAACCAAAAACAAGCAACCAACTAGGTACCAAGTACTAACAATAAAAACAAGCAACCAACCAGATACCTACAACTAGATACCTACAACCAACTAGCTACCACCTACCAAGTACATTCAACCAACAACAACCAGCTAACAACTAGCTACCACCTACCAAGTACCAACAACCAACAACAACCAAGTACTAAGCACTGTCAACTAAATACCAAACACTTACAACCTACAACTAGTTACTAACAACCAGTTACCTGTTACCAAGTACATACAACCAACAACAACCAACCAACTAGGTACCAGATACCGAGTACTCACAACCAACAACAACCAGCTACTAAGCATTACCAACCACCTACAACCTACAACTAGTTACTAACAACTAGTTACCTGATACCTACAACTAGATACTAACAACCAAAAACAACCAACCAACCAGTTACCTGATACCAAATACTTACAACTAGTTACTAACAACCAGTTACCTGATAGCAACCAACTAGCTACCACCTACCAAGTCCATACAACCAACAACAACCAGGTACTAAGCATTACCAACCACCTACAACCTACAACTAGTTACTAACAACCAAAAACAAGCAACCAACTAGGTACCAAGTACTAACAATAAAAACAAGCAACCAACTAGCTACCACCTACCAAGTACCTACAACCAACTAGCTACCACCTACCAAGTACCTACAACCAACATCAACCAGTTACTAAGCATTATCAACCAAGTACCTACAACCAACTAGGTACCATCTACCAAGTACATACAACCAACAACAACCAAGTACTAAGCATTATCAACCAAGTACTAACAACCAGATGACCACGTGAAATTATTAGTTAAATAGGTAAATAATGTTTAATTTTTAAATTAACTAATCAATGATCTAAAATATTAAAGTTAAAGTCAATTTAAGATGAAGATTTTCTGGGATTTCCAATGTTAATTTTAGATGCAAATCTTCGTCAATTAATCAATGACCACATGAAATTATTGGTTAAATATGAAAATAAGGATTATATTTAGTTGTTAAGTAAATTATGGTGTAAAATTAAGAAATAAAGAATAATTAGGTAAATTAAGGATAAGTAAATTAAAGTTAAAAATTTTAAATAAGTAAATTAAGGTTCAAAATTTTAAATTAAAGAAAACAATGGTTCAAAATTTTAAATTAAAGCTAAATAAGTAAATTAAAGTAATAATTTTTAAATTAAGTAATCAATGGTAAAAAATTTTAAATAAGTAAATTAAAGTAAATTAAAGTAAGATTTTAAAATTTAATTAGAAAATAATAGAAGGTGTTTGAGAATTGGAATTTTTTAATGAAAATTTAAATGGAATAATAATTATAATAATAATAATAATAATAATAATAATAATAATAAAAATAATAATAATAATAAAAAATAATAATAATAATTCAACAGTTACCAACAAGTGGTTACTGATTATTTTTAACTAGGTGCTAACAAATAAATACTTTCAACATGATCCCAAGTACTAACTAACTCTCAAACAACCACATACTTACAACTAACTACTTACAATCAACTAAATATTCTTTATTGTATCTTATGAATTGTATACCACAACTCAATCACTTTAAAACACCACGTGAAATTCGAAATAATTTAAATTACAATGAAGGACTAATGAATTCTAATTTACAAAACATTTTTCTTTTAATTGATTACTACTGACTTATTATTGCAAAGTAAAAATCACATTCAATAAATACTTATTGTTGATCAGTTTTATTTTATATATTCTGAGTTTATCCGACAGGATGTTTTGACCCCCTAAGGGTACAGGTCGTAAGGGTACTGGTCGTAAGGGTATTAGTCGTAAAGGTACTAGTCGTAAGGGTATTGGTAACACTCAACCACCACCTACCCATGTACTAACAACTAAGTACTAACAACCAGGTCTCAAACAACTAAATACTAAACACTTACAACCACCATCAACCAGGTACTAAGCATTATTAACCTACAATTATATAACAACAATCAGTAAACAACACTCTACCAACTATTAAATACAAGATACTAACAACTAGATACCAACAATCAACTAACCACACATAAAAATAATAGCAATTAAATACAAAATATTCTTCATCACATACACTATCTTCTTATCAAAATCTAAAAAGTCAATCAGATACCAACTACCAACTACCAAGTACTAACAACCAACTACCTACAACCAACAACTATGTACTAACAAATTGATCTTTAAAAGAAAAATACTCATCACTTGAAAAATTAGATGGAAAATTAATTGAACTCAAGACATCAATAACTTGGTAAAAATTGATTAAATAATTGCAAAAATTTAAATTTACTCAAAATAAATATCATAAAAATTTAATTAATAGACAAGAAAGAATTCTATTCATTAATCATCCAGTAAATAAAAAAATACTGATCATTCAAGTTGAATTGACTAAGATAATAAATTAATAAGATAAGATTTAGTAGATAATTGATTTAGATTGAATAAATTAATTGAAATAAAATTAATTTTAATTATTTTTTTTAAAAATAATACATGTACTCAAATTGATTGACTGAATGCTCAAAATATTCAAAAATCAGTATAAATTCATTAAAATTATCAATGTCATCAATCTACAATAAAAATAATTATCATTAAATTCCAAAAGAGACTAGAAAACTAACAAACCAGAAAATTCATTCAAATGACAATAATTGGTATATTCAAGCGAATTCTCTAATAAAATCATCTAAAAAGAATCATTTCGCCTGAAATATCTCTATTTTTAAAGATTAGTATCTTATCGATAAGTACTTGTTAAATATCATATATTTACCTCAAACTAACAAGATTCCTTAAAATCCCTTAAATGACTATATTTCTACCCTTAATCAATATTATTACAAATAATTCAATAAAATCATCTAAAAAGCATCAAATTTCCCAAAAATAACTCTATCTTTAAAGATTAGTATTTTATCGATAAATATCCTTAAAAGGTTATATATTTACCTCAGACTAATAAGATTCCTTAAAATCCCCTTTAAATGACTATAATTCTAACTTTAATTCGTATTATCACAAATATTTCCCTATAAAACAGGTAAAATCATTAACTCTAAATAATTTATAAAATCTAATGATAAAACCGGTTATAATTTAATTTTTGTTAATCACTGTACTCGAAATTTAAAATAAATATTGCTTGAAATTTGACTGTACAATATAACTGAGTAGTTGCATAGAAAGATTAAATTTATCCATATTTCTTCAAATGATCATTTTTACCGATATCCAACCGATTTAATTACTAATTAAAATCACCCGATAGATTTCTCCCAATAAAGATCAATTTTCTTTAGTCGACGTTTTAAATCAATATTTCCAACTTTTGTCGTTGTCCGTCTAAATAAAGATAAAAAATAATTTAAAGTTGATATCAATCCCAATTATCTGTAAAGTTTTCATTGTCAAAACCAAGTAAATAGATTATCCCTACTTAATAAAACATTGTTCTAAAACATAAATCTAAATTAATTTACTGTGCATTAATCACAACCTAATAAAACAATATAATTATTATTGATTCATAACTAATGTATTGCAATTTCCCTTAAAACATTGATATTTTACCAACATCATCCTTAAAAGATCATATATTCCCATCTTAACCCATCCTTCATTAAATTCAATCGAATATATCTCCCTTACAATGATATATTCCTACCTTATCCGATCTCTCATTAAATCTAACCAACTATATCTCCCTTAAAAGATCATATTTTCCCATCTTAACCGATCTCTCATTAAAGTCAATCGACTATATCTCCCTTACAATGATATATTCCCATCTTAACCCATCCCTCATTAAATTTAACCGACTATATCCCCTCAAAAGATCATATTTTCACACCTTATCCGATCTCTCATTAAATCTAACCGACAATATCCCATCTTATCCGATTTCTCACCAAATATTTCTACCCTTTTAAACATCTAACCGAATATATCCTTCAATTCTATCCACTTGAATCCTCCTTTAATTCACTCAATCCTCTTAAAATCCTTAGAGAACTTCAAAAATATGACTTAATTGTTACAGACACCAAATATTCTTCCATTGAAATAATTTAGTAGCTATGTAGTAAGAGTTCACTAAAAGATCAAAAATCAATATTTTCTACAAATATTTACCATCAAATACTGGAGATGAAATATATTGTTTGATTATAATTCTTCATCGATTCAACCAATCATTTTCAAGCAATAACAGCAAACTAAATTTCTGTATATCCTACAATAATTATCAAGTAAATTTTAAGTTATTGATAAAGTTAACTGGTTTCTTAGCATATGTTTTTTAAAGTGCATCAATGTGTAAATATTCTTAGAAAAATATTGAAAAATTATTTATTCAAATACATTACAAAGTTATCATCAAAAATCACTTAATTATTAACCTAATTGTCAATGAAATTAATTTTTATTTAAAAACTATTCAATAAAATACAACTAATTATCAAGAAATTAATTAAATTTATCAATTAAATTTATCAGTCAACATGAAATTCTTAGAAAATTATTCAATATCCTCATAAAAATTTATCCACTTGATTATTGTAAAAACTCTAATTATTAACATTGAAAATAAATTTTATTTAAAATTAAAAAACCAATCAATAAAAATACATTCAATTATCAAGAAATTAATTAAATTTACCTTAGAATTAGCATTAAATTACAGAAATTCACAAAAATAATGGAAATTCACAAAAATGATAAAAATTCACAAAAATAATAGAAATTCATGAAAATGATAGATATCCACGAAAAATTACGGAAATTCATGAAAATATTAGAAATTCACAAAAAATGATGGAAATTCATGAAAATGATAGAAATTTACTTGAATAAAACCATCAACTCTAAAAATTATCAATGCCTTAAACAACAAATTTGTCTAAATAATCATTCAAATAAAAGCATTAAATACCTTTACGACTAATACACTTACGACATGTTGAATGTGAGTAGTACCCTTGTGAGCAATACCCATAGGGGGACAGAATATTTTTTCGGATAAACTCAGAGTATATATTAATTAACTCATTCAAATTTATCATTGAATCAGTAAAATTATCATAAATTTCGATAAAAATTCTAATGTGGTAAGCAATGAAAAGAGAAATATTCTTTAAACTTAGATAAAACTAACAATGAAGGTGGTAAGAATCATTAAAGTGAGAAAATTATTCATTACTCGATGATAAATTCAAATGGATGAAAATAATTGGTAGAATAATTTATTAATGGGCATAGATAAGAAAAAAGGTTGATAAGAATGGAAATATATTAATTGAATTTATTTAAAATTATTTCATAAAATTCATAAAAAAAAAACTTTTAAAAGAAATATTTGTGGAGATGTTTTAGGTGAAAATTAATCAAAATCGGCGGAATATAATTGATTAAATATCGAGGATGGGGGTTATAATTAATGGAAAATCAATGGGATACAAATGATTAAATAGTGGAAAATCCGGGAATATAAGTGATTAATTAATGGAATATTGAGAATCGGAGGAATATCAATGAGAAGGATATATAATTTAAACTAGTTTATTACATAACAAGCCGCGACTAGTTTATTACATAACAAGCCGTGAATGGTATTTTACCAACATTTTTAAAGTATGTAATTTAATTTTAATTTTATTTTTAAATTGTACATATTTTGAATATCATTCTATTGTTTAATTTCGATAATAAGTATAAAAAGTCTATAATGATTAATAAATTAATATCTTGTTAACATTTACCAGAGAATTTAAAAAACTTTACTTAAAATTTAGTGAAGTATTTAATTTTGATTGTACTTTATAAGACATATATTTGAGTATTAACTTATTTTGATTGAAGTATCACATTCAATATTATGATGATTTTTTTTTTCTAAATTGAAATATTTTAGTGTAAAATAGTTAATTTGATAATAAATAGAATACAATGTTAAAGGACTTTTTGAAAAAAAAGTTAGTTTCTACTGCCTAATCAATAAGTTTAAAAAGTTTAGAACTGTTAATAAATCAATTTCTTATTCGCATTTACATATAAAATTTTTATTTTTAAATTAAAGTATTAAATTGATGATTTAATTTTAGTTGTATTTGAATGATACATTTAATTTACTTTGATTGAAAGGAGTAATATAATTCATATTATGATATTTGTTTTCGAAATATTTAGTGTAGAATAGTAAATTTAATAATATATAGCTATTATTACAAGTACTTATT
>CAUHTR010004277.1:0-37930 GCA_959609185.1 Schmidtea polychroa | reverse complement strand
GTTTTTTTATAATAAACGTGTTTTAGTTATGGATTCTATTAATACCCGTAGCTCTGTGGCTAATATGGCGACCACGATTGCAAATTTTATCAAGCCACCAGAAACATATGACATGGATTCAGACGTGGAAGATTTTATCTTAGAAACGGAACGATTCTTCGAGATGACAAATATTGTCGATGAATACAGAAGCAAATTCGTCAAAGCTTTTCTATCAATCAATTCAACGAAGAAATATGAGTTGACTAATGAAACTCTGCATTATACAGAAAGATTAAGAAACGCTTTTGCTAAGAACAGAAGTCTTATCGATGATCTCAACGAAGCGCTAAATTATCGTCAAGGAAATGAGGCTGCCGAAGAATTCTGCTCAAAAATTGAGAAACTTGCAAAAAATATTTTGAAGCATAAACTTGATGAAGAAGAACTAAAGAAATTTTGCTATTCAATTCGCTTGAAGACAAAGAAGTTAAAAAAAGATCTCAAAATGCAAGATTTAAAATCATTTGATGAAATGAAAGAAAGATTAAAGAGACACGATCAAGTTTCAAAAGAAATTAATGTATTTCATGCTGATGTAGCTTCAATGAATAAAATACAACGCTATGCTGATGCTGTTAAGAAGAGCTTACCAAGATATCGTTATGATAACAGATCAATTCGAGAACGAGAACCTAATCCCAGATTGAAAGATGAATATACAAGAGATCCTCAACATAATCCAAGATTCAAAGGCGACCTTACCAGAGAACATCGATATGCTATTTCAAATGGATGGAAACCTATGAATAGAAGTAAGCCTTATAATACCAGGGAATTTCATTCGCGAGATCATGTCCGAACAAATCAAATTTTGCGATGTTGGGCGTGCCATGAAGAAGGTCATAGAAGATCTGAATGCCCCAATATTCAATGTGCCCATTGTAAAAGATCTGGACATTTCAAACATCAGTGCCATGAGTTATTTCCAGGCAGACGTCGAAAATTCCATAAATCAGTGGCTGCATTCGGTGACGAGGATCCAGAGGCTGATTTTGAGTACCCAAATGGGAATGCTCCACCACACGAGGAGGTGATCGGAGCAATAAATTAAAGGTATTTAATGATATGAGTAGGGGTTGTATGATTTTGAATGATTGTGATAGTTTGAATGATAACTGTTGTGATGGTGTTTTTGATTATAGAAATTATATTAATATATACATTAATAAATTTTGTATGGATGAAGTTTTTAAAGACCCACCTCTAACTTCTAATGAACTAAATGTTCTTAATCGTTATAAACGGAATGATATAATAGTATACGATAAAATGCAGGGAAGGCCCAGTGTTACCGTAATGATTAATAATGTAAAATTAGTATGCCTATTAGATACTGGAGCTAAAATAAGTGTGATTGATTATAATATTTTTAAAAAATTTGGAAATTTCAATATGACTACAAGTAATTTAAAATTAAGATGTGCAAATGATAGCCCGATTGAAATTTGAGGTAAAACTTTATTAAATGTAAAAGTTGATAAAATTTCTGATATTAAAAAAGTAGAATTCGTTGTAGCCAAAGATATAAACCCAAAGTTAATAGGAGGTATAGATTTTCTCGAAAGATTTGGAATGCAATTGCAAATAGAAAACCGTACAGACGAAATAAATACAATTATGGAAAATTCATTTAATAACCACATAAGTGAAGATAAGATTATAAATAATTTAATTTCCACGTTTGACGGTATTTTTATGAAACATAAATGGGATGTTGGAAAAACCGAACTATTAAAGCATGAAATACTTACTTAAGGTAGTCCGATTGTTATAAATCCAAGACGACAACCTATACATTTAATAGAAAAAATTGAAGAAAACATTCAAGAAATGTTGAAATATGGCATTATATCAGATTGTACATCTCCTTGGAATTCTCCATTAGTATGTGTTAAAAAGAAAAACAGTAGTGATATAAGAATATGCTTGGACTACGGTGCTTTAAATAATATAACCGAAAGACCGATTTTTCCCATTCCAAATACTGATGAATTATTAGATATTCTTGACGGAGCAAAGTTTTTCTCGACAATTGATTTAGGCAATGCTTATTATCAAGTAGAACTCGATGATTCATCAAAATTGAAAACAGTATTTTCGACAAAAAGCAAAGCAATATTATTTTAACAGAATGCCATTTGGAATAGCAGCCGCACCAGCAACATTTCAAAGACTTATGAATTTGGTTCTTGGAGAATTAAATTGGAATGGAACAATTGTATATCTGGATGATATCCTTATATTTTCAAAGACATTGAATGAACATTATTGTACCATTGAAAAGGTTTTTCAAAAGATTAAATTAGCAAATCTTAAAATAAGTCCAGAAAAATGTCAATTCAAAAATAAAGAAGTAAAATTTTTGGGTCATGTCATTGGTGAAGATGGAATACGTACGGATGAAAGCAAGATTGAAACTATTAAAAATTTTGAAAGACCTAAATGCGTAAAAAGTTTGAGAGGATTTTTAGGCTTGGCAAATTACTATCGCAGATTTATAGAAATTTACACCAAAGATTCCAAAGTATTAGAAGCGTTATGTGGAAGTAAACAAAAGAAGCTTATGTGGACTGATGAGTGTGAAACTTCATTTCAAAATTTAAAACTGAAATTGACGTCTACACCTGTATTGAAGTTCCCAGATTTTTCTAAGCCATTCATTTTGGATACAGATGCAAGTTTTGACCGCATTGGTGCTGTTCTGTCTCAAAAAGATGGAAGTAAAGAAAGAGTAATCGCATATGGATCCCGAGCTATGAATAAACACGAGTTGGGTTATTGTATAACAAGAAAGGAATTACTATCTATATTTTATTTTACTGGTCATTTTAAGCATTATCTATATGGTAAAAAGTTTATTTTGAGGACGGATCACAAAGCCATTACATTTATGATGAAGACAAAGAAAGCTATTACCCCACAATTTCAAACTTGGATTAACCATCTTAGTGGTCTGGACATGGAGATTCAATACAGAAAAGGTGATAACCACAATAATGCCGACGCTTTATCTAGAAAAGAATGTGAAACATGTGTTCAATGTCAAATGATTCATGAAAATCCTAAAATGGGTAAATTAAAAACAAGATTGTTGACACTGATGACTGATAATTTTGAAAATATATGGCAAAAGAACTCGAAAGAAATTGAAAATATAAAAGAAAATATTAGTTTGATGCCAGATAAAACATTTTTTAAATATGTCAACGGAGTGATTATGACAAATAATAATAAAATTTGGATTCCAGAAGAAAACAAGTCTGAATTTATCATAGAATATCATAAAAAGCTCTGTCACGCGGGTGCTAATAAAGTAAAAATGTATGTATCAAACAATTTTAATATGAAAGATTTGGAGCAATCTATTCGTAATGTTGTACAATCCTGTGAAAACTGTCAGAAAAGAAAGGTTGATACAACTAAAACAAAAGAAAAAATAATTTGCAAAAGTGATTCGAAATTATTTGAAACAATCTATGTAGATTTTTGTGGTCCATTACAACTTGCAATGAAAGGAGAAAGATATATTCTTGGGATTATAGATCATCATAGTAAGTTTATTTCTTTACATGCAATGAAATCGCAAGATGAAAAAACAGTGGTAAGATTACTGAAAGAAGAGTGGATAATGAAGTTTGGAGCACCAAGGATAATAAACTGTGACAGAGGTAAATCATTTGAATCAAAGCTAATGAAAGATTTTGCAGAATTTCACAATATTGAAATTAATTATTCAAGTCCATATCATCACTCAGCAAATGGACAGATTGAGAGACAATTCCGTACAATTAGAGATGCAATACAGATAACACTCAAAGATAAAAGACATAAATCATGGGTAGATATTCTTCGTTCAGTTTATGTTGAATTCAACTTTTCAAAAAACTATTAGGAAGACTCCAGCTGAAATGGTGTTTGGGAAAAAGATTTATAGTGAATGGTTCTCAGAGATTGTGGAAGAAGAAAAAATTAATCAGACGACAAGTCGCGAATTTCAAAATTGGAGATTGCGTATTGATCAAAGTAAATGTTCGAAATAAAGGTGATAACAGATACATGGGTCCAGGTGTGATTACTAAAAAGATTCATGATCGAAGTTATGAAATAAAATTGGAAAATGGAAGTTCCGTCACGAGAAATATTGAGTGGTTAAAGGTTTTCAAAAAGGGGGGGATGTGAGGCGTTTTGTAATTTGTATTTAAATAATGGTATGATGTTGTGCATGTTTGATTGTATGCTGAAATCCTTACTTATACATTAATTATTGTTTTTTAGAAACTCCTCAAACAAATTAACGTTATAATTTGTTTTAATAATATTTGTGTTTTTTATAATAAACGTGTTTTAGTTATTAATACCCGTAGCTCTGTGGCTAATATGCAGTATTTAATTTTTCTATCACTTCTTATATTTCTATAGTGTAAAATGTATCTCATTGCATTATAAATGAGGACTTCAGCGCGAAATCAAAGTAAGTATGTATGTTTCTATAATGTAAGATTATTGATTTTTTTCTTATATTATAGGAAACGTATCTCAGTGGTGTTTGGTGTAGACAATGAACATCATATTGTATACAGATAGCCGTCAATATAAATATCGTGTTATTCCAGCACAAGTAGTTAATTTATTTTCAAATTAACATTTAATTTCGAAACAATTGATTTAATTATTTTTATAATATATAGTTTTATTTTTTTTTATTTGACTTTGCTGAAGATGCTTTCGACGGGGTTGAGAAACGGACTGTAATGTGGTAGGTGTTCTTTAAAATTATTTTGTGAAAATGCTTCTCTGTGAACAGAAGCATTATCGTGAATAATATGGAATTCAGTATCATTCCGTTTCGATGTTAGTTTATTTATAAAAAGTTAATAGATATCCTGTTTGTAGAATCATACAACTAATTTTTTATGTATTGCTCATTTGTCGCCAATAGCTAGAACTAGTGACATATTTAATTCGCGGTTAGTTACTTTTTTTACTTTCTAACAATTGGCTTGTTAAATTGGTGAATATTGATCAATATTCGGTTGAGCCAGCCATTCCCTTGGAATCGCGTCACATATTCCATTATCTTTTCTAGGACGCGATTTGAATTTCGTGCAGCGACACATGGTCGGACCTTTTTTAAGGAAATTAAATGATTTTTCAAAGATCTGGAAATTGTTGCATTTCAGGCAATACAGTTTTTTTGCATCATGTAATTCCACATTTCTTGCAGTGACGCATAGAGGTTCACGTCCACATAATCTAGCAGTTGATTCTCGTGTATTTCGAAAATCTTTTGATTGCTGCCACCTCGTCGTCCTGTGGATATTTCTCCACATTTTTTGTATTTTTCCTTTATATTTCGGATTGATTCTTGGTGCTGTAAAGCCTTTTTAATAATGAACTTTTATCGTTGTCATTTAATGAATGAAAGGATAAAAGAAATAAAAGAAGCTATATAGTCCTATGACAATTATAATATCTCCTAGATCCTTTTTACAACCATTGAATGTTTCGATAAACTAGCTATAAAAAGATTTTATAAGAGGAATTCACAATGATTCTCTTATAAATAGTAAGGAAAAATTTACAAAAAACGATATATGAATAAACCGAGCTTATCAAGATATTGTTGATTTTATATCTTCAGCTTTAAAACTTTCTAAGCTATTCATAAACAATATTTTTAACAATCAAACAAGTTAAAGTTTTACCCATAACGTGGGTGTTTAACCTTTTAGCGCACGGTACATTTTTTGAAGACAGGCTAGCTACCAAAAGGTCAACCACATTTAAAAGTTTAGTTTCATTAAGAAAATGAAAAATCCATTGTATACATTATATATGCAAAATGCAAAATTTGAGCATAAGAAAAAAGTATTCGCTAAATATATATATATATATATATATATATATATATATACGAGTAGTATTTCTGTAAAATAAGAAATTAAATTGTAAAATTGCATATAAACTTTATGAGCAGTTTTAGTATTTTATATTTCATTAGTTACATACATATTTTTTGTAAAATTCAAATCATTTGGTGGGCCGCGTTTTCTAACGTCTCGGGCTGCTGGTTGGCCACTGCTGGCCTACAATGTAAAATTATAGACTACTTTGTTTCAATTATATGAATAATTTCTTATGATAACTATGTTTTTAAATGTTCAATTAATAATAATAATAATAATAATAATAATAATAATAATAATAATAATAATAATAATAATAATAATAATAATAATAATAATAATAATAATAATAATAATAATAATAATAATAATAATAATAATAATAATAATAATAATAATAATAATAATAATAATATTAAGTGTAACATAATAATCTAAATGATAACTCAAACAGTTAAAATTATTCTTTTTCCAATATTAGCTGAAATCAGATATGAGCCCAGATTTTCTCACGGTGATTTTTATATCAGAATTTCCTTTCACTCGCAAACTTTTTATCGCCCATCTGTTCGACAAAAGAGTTTTAGCGCTGAATTGTTCCGTTAGTCTGTCTATTTTAGTGACAATTGATTTTCACGGGTCAATAGTGCTATTATCACTTTTTTAATCACTGATATTCCCTTGTTTCGAGCATAAAAGACATGAAATATTGCGCTTTGGTGAAAATATAAAGAGCAACACAAAAATTATAATTTAAAATTACATTTATAATTGTTGTTTTGCAACTAAAACTTGCACATTGATTTTTATCTTTTCTTGATGTAATTTTGTAATTATTTTTATCAATTATTTATATAAATTTATTATTTAGAAAGATTGTTAATACGATTGAGAAAATCGTCTGATTATACAGATGCTATTTGTAATTTCTATGATGAAAATCCGTGAAGATAGTTTTTTTTATTTTGTCAATTTTTAATTATATTTATTAACTAAACCTCGATGTTGAAAGATTAAAATCGTGAAACAAATTCAAAGGAAGAATGAAATTAAAAATTTGAAAAAAAAATAATTTTTAAATTAATTTTATGTCGAAAATTCGGGTTAAATAATAAAGCAAAATATTGATCGATAGTCTAAAAATTGAAGTGATGATTAAAAAAATTGAAATTAAATATTTTTTTATTTAAATTTTTTTTTATTGATTTAAGCCTGTTTAACTCGAAATTTAACTTTTAAAATAAGCGAAAATAAAACTGTTAATTATGACTGATAATGTTTTTCATATAAAGTAATTACCCTAGCTATAATCAGCGGTTTTCATATTATTTTCTTGATTTGGATTTTCTCATTAGCGGGATATCAGTTACATGATGAAGATTTTTCACCTTTTACAATAAAATTACGGGAAACAATACTAGTTAAGAAAGTAAGAAAAGCGGTTAAGAGGTTAAAATGATGAGTGATATATTGTGCTTTATAAAAGTACTAAAGAATGGCTGAAACAAAACAAATCTTTGGGTAGTATTTAATAAAATTAAATATAATCAATAAAATAATTAATATCTAATTAATTAATTTACTAATAAAATTCATTGTTATAACTAATATCTACATATAATATATGCAAAAATATCGAAGTACAAAATTTGACAATTTCAGAGCAAGATGAACTTGCTGAATTATCATACGACAGCTCCTACAGGTTGGTTTTAATGAGCATATTGTTGAAGAGTTTTGGTTGAAAGTTAAAAATGTATATCCAACATTAGCTGAAAAAGCAATTAAATATTTACTTCTATTTTGTACAACGTATTTATGTGAAAGGGCTTTCTCGATGCTATTATACATGAAGAATAAATATCGAAATCGGTTGGATGTTGAACCAGAATTAAGGATAAACATATCAAATATAGATCCTAATATTGCAATTCTAGTGTCATAAAAGCAACACCATCCTTCACATGGTAAAAATTAAATATACATAATTTTATATGTTATATCCAAATATTTTATTACTTTATTTTATTTGTTATTTATATATTGTGTTGTATCTCAGTGAATTATAAAAATACAGTAAATAAATTTTAATTTTTCTTATAAACACTGTCTTAATTGGTTTATTGATGAATGAACTTTGGGGTCCGCCAACAAATTTTTTGTCTCAAAGGAGTCCCGATGTTCACTAAGTTTAAGAACCGTTGTCGTATATAAATATCGCAATGCAAATATTATATACGGCATACATAGTTGTTATTATTTTTATTTTATAAATCGCCAAATTAAAAATTGATGTGATTACATCAACTTAAAACCAAACAGTTTTTTAATAAACATTTTTATTAGAGTTTTCTTATTTTAATATAACACCAATAATCATATTATGGGGTCTCAATGTATTCTAAAAGTATATGCCTAAATTACGATACATGATAAAAATAAATAAATTAATTAATTTACTATAACTAGGGGCTCCGCCCTGTTCGCTTCGCTTCACCAACCCCGTTAGAACGTGGGGCTAATGTTAAAGTAAATATCCAAGGTGTTCTTGGTCAGGAGTAAGATTCAGTTTATTAATATGTTTACATAACTATGATAAAAGATAATAGCATAAATCGTTTCAAAGTAATAGACAACGATAAGTACATAAAAAAAATAAATAAAAAAAAATAAAAGTAAAATTCGGATGGAGGGGAACCTTAGCTTTTTTATATATAGAGAGATTACTTCATTTTGATATAAAGACTTTTAAAATAATATAAAATAGTAATTTAATACTTTCTTTTATATCAATAATAATATATTTCCACTTACGAATTTGTTTGAACCTGAAGCTATTGCTTTCATAATTATTTTGTCAACAAAACAGCTAAATTAAACAAACAATTAATCAACTAATAGAAATATAAAATAGTAATAATATCAAACATATATGAAAGGGAACGTAGCACATTTTGCAAATAATTCAACATGGACAATGTTATTTGAACAAATAAAAATAAATTATTAACTAATAATTCGTTTATAAACGGTAAGAGTAAATTGAAAGAATTTGTAATGTTATATTTTTAAAATAAATTGTTGGTTGCATAAAAATATTATAATATTACTTAATATATAATTAAAAGGGTGCATTAGATGATACATTAATCGAAAACAAATTAAAAGTAATTAATTAAATCACAAGCTGAAAAATCAAAATATTTTAGAAGGAAAACCGGAAAAGAGATGATAAATAAAATAATAAATTCATATAAGATATTTTTGAATTGAAAAGGATTCCCTTTGAAGTATAGAGATAGAACTACAAATTAATTAATGAAAAATTTATCAATTTCATCAATCATTATCAGAAGGCAAAATCAAGTCAGTTTTGACAATTTTAAGATCAAAAATGTCACCATCATTAGGTTAAAAAGGATTGAGTTTCAAAATTGAATGGAGTTATTAATAAAAACTTGTTAATTTAGAATGGAAATTGCCATGTCGGTTGAAGAGCAAAAAGTATATGAAAATTTACCACTAAAACTAAGAAATTTGTAAAATCATTACTAAGGCGAATGAAGACATTTTGAGGATTGAGTTAAATTGAATCAAACTTATTTGTTGGGATTAACTGAAATTGTGGGTACTTCCGTGTTATCTTACCCCCAAAAATTAAATTAAAAAAGAACACATATAATTATTATATTTATTTTCTAAATCACAGTTACAAACTCAGCAAATGTTTGTAAAGAGTTTGTAAATGGTCATCCAGGTGGCTAGAAAACCACAATGTCGTAGAGAATAGTGTCGAACACATCGGCACTGTTGCTTAGAACACGTTTGCTCCACATAAACTCACATAATCACATAATCACATAAATCACAGATAGCCTTAATAAATTTATGTTCAATAATGTTCAATAACGTCATCAATAATGTATTCTCTCAATTTTTATATTGTTATTTTAATTGTATTTTATAATTTAATTTTTGGGGGTAAGATAACACGGAAGTACCAAATTGTGTAAGTATTTTGTGGACTTAAAATATTTGAATTTATTGAGTCTGATTTATTTAAATATCAACACATGAAGTCAGAAGAAAGGAATATTATAAAGAAATTATCAGAAACCAAACACTATTTATATTTATTAAACTGATAAATGAATCAAATTTTTAATTTAAAATATCGATTAAATAAATGTCAAAAATACAAAATTTATATAAAATTATATATATTAAAATTACCACGCCTACTTTGTGTTTTTATTGTTGTATACTCAGAAGGCGTGTCTGTGACAGAAAATAGGAAGTCACGTTTAAACAGTCTTTTTAATTGATAGTAGTAAAACAACGAACGGTCTTCATTGAGTTTCTATGAAATCCTCAATGCTACATACAACTTGAAAATTTTTTTGAAAGAATTTTCTTATACACAGTTAACTATACAACGAAATAATTTAAATGGAAAATATATTTTATTTATTTTGGAAAAATAAAATCTTTAGAATTTCAAACGATATTTCTTTAATCATATTTGTCATATTTTATATCATATACTGGAGATCTGAATTTTGTAGTAAACCAGTAATTTTTTGTTTTAAATTTAACACTAATTTTCGTTACTATCTTTTAAGTGATTGTTCAAATTGTTCAAACGCCTGTAAAATCTGTGCGTAGAATGTGTTAAAAATAAAACAAAATATTTATCAGTAATTTCTAAAGGTAAATAAAGATGATGGATATTGACAAAATATCAGAATTGAATAAGATAAAATAAATTAAGTCAAATAAATTATGAAAACTGTTTAATCTCTTATATTCTGACTTGGAAAATTTTGAGACAAATTCATTTAATAGAATACTTTTTCATTATTGTCAAATCTTCTTTATACAAACCGTATAGATTTTGATTGAAAATCCTTGATAAAAGGTTCTTAAACCTTTTCATTCTCACCCACATTCAGGTTTTCTACAGTTTCATTCTTATTTCTGTCATTATTAACAATTAAAAAATTTATGATTTAAAATAATTGTAGATATTAACAAAATATCACTGACCTGAATCAAACGTTTTTCTCGTTGCTGCTTCTTTCATTCGCTCATGTTCACTCATGTATTCTTCAACTTTTCCAAATTTGAAAAAATTATATTTAATTTTTGAAATATATTATTAATAATATCTGACAATATCAAAATCTAATTATTTATTTAAATTGTTTGCTTGTGTCAAAAAGTGTCATCTCTTATTCAATCTTCTTTTGCTTCTACTTCCGCTTTACATGTCACATTTAATGTAACATTCAAACTGCCTCCAGAGATCCTAATCTTTTTATTGGTCACAATTCTCTAAAATCTCTTAAAGAGAAATTTACTATCCAGGCAAAAGACTCAGGTTATTATCTGTGATCAACACCTCTTTAAATCCACAAATGGTGTTACGCACCTCCTTGGAAAATGTGCTTATATTATTTATTTAGAAATTATATCTATTTTAAGATAATTATTTTATTAAAAACTTACAAATTAAAGAAATATTTAAATAAAAGGAGTGTTAGTTTCTTCTGATAAGTAATAATAATAATAATAATAATAATAATAATAATAATAATAATAATAATAACAATAATAATATTAAGTGATGATTTCTTGGTAGCAGCATTTATTATTTAAAATAATAATACTAATAATAATAATAACCGGTTTCTTGTTGATAGTACTACATTTGCTGGTAAATGCGATGCGCTGAACCAAAGGTAGATATTGTATGTTTCAAAAATGACATAACGTTTGCTAATTTCTCACAGGAGAAAGTTTCCATAAAAATGTTTTTCTCACACTGCAAGTTAAGAATCAGTGATCTATATGATTAATTAGGTAGGTCATGAATGAATTAAAGTTAAGTACCACTGATTTAGTATATAAAAATAATATATAATTCCTTGGTAATAATTTGTTAATATTACTTTTATTTTTCATAAACCAATAACCGCGCTCAGAGTCCACTCTAGATTAATATTAAACACAAAATAAAACGATAATTAAAATATAATTTTTCCTAAAAAATTAAAATAAAGATAAATATATTATTTCAGAAACTGTGTAAACTTTTTATGAAGCGAATAGTAATTTATAAAATTCAATTATTTCCGCAGGAGGCATTTGTCTCGATTTTGTTCCCGGCAGGAAGTAAATTATGTAAAATATAAACTGTTAGAACATAAATGTATATTTACCTAAAATTTCCTTCTCCCAACTTTTTAATGCTTCGATTTCGTTTACGTAATATTAATGTTGTAATGTCAAAGGTTAATAATAATACTAACTTTAACCAATGAAAAATCATGTATTGTATCGACACAATTTATAATAACTGCTATGAGGAAGCTGAAAGATTTTTAAGTTTTAATTAGAAATTTTTCTAAATTTTAAAAATATTTTTATTGAAATTTGTTTAAATAACAAACAAAGAGAAGATGATAATCTTGAGTGCATAATTTTTTAAATAAAATTTATGGAGATATTTAGTAATTTACCAACCGAAGTTAATATTCTAACGGATGAGAATCCTAATAACTGATATGCGAATGTTGGCTTTCAACTAAGCAAAACTGGTATATGTCTCTAATAGTATTGCTATACATAACTATTCCAATGTCAATAAAAGTTACAGACATACTGACGTATAATAAGTACGTACAGCGATCATTCATATTTTAATGATAATTATATAAGTTGATTATTAATTTTAATGTTTATAATTTATTATATAATGCCATTTCACACTTACGTGACATCTACATAATGAACTCATTTGTTGTATAGTGTATTTCTGAGTTCAAAGTTCTACAGATTAGACAAATATTTGCTAAATTTTATATAAAATCAAGGACGTTAATCAATTTTAATAAAAGCGGATAATTTAATAGAATAAATTTGTATTTTAATAATTATTTAAAGAATACTCCTCTTTTTTGTTTTTACCACCATTTTGTGAAAAAAATTGAATTTTATTTTAATTGATTTTTGATTGCGAGATCAAGTTCTTTGAATAATTTTATATTTTATAAACTTGTAAAAATAATTTGAAAATCAATAAAAAAAATCCATAATTTTATCATTATTGATATAATTTTTTATGTTCCGTATTGAAAATATTTCCTATTTTAATGTTCAATCAACCGAAAAGAACTAAGTGAGAATGATTTTTAAATCATTAATATATTCGACAATAAATAATTTACTATTTTATTTACGTCAACAAGCCATAGCTCCCATGAAATTTGCCCAATTACATTGACCAAAACACAATAATTAATCCAGTAAGTATAAACAAAATATTTGTTGGTATTTCTGTCCATATTAACAGTTTTAAATATTTTATCCGCTAGAAATATTTATTAATAAGTCGTAATTGGTTCTTCCAGTTATATATTATTTAATTTGTAATTTTAAATTTATATTTTATAAGAAAGAACCCATCAAATATTCGTTTCAAAATTAATTTCGACAGTTTTCCTGTCATCATCAGGTAGGATATAATAACTATAGAAATTAATGATTTTTAAACAAATTTATTAATTGTATTAATTATTAATTATATAAAAATATTTTAAGATAAACATCACTTAAAAATATTTTGATATATTATGTTTTAAATTTAAAAATATTGAAATTTAAATTAGTAACTGTCGAAATATAACGTGAAAGAAATGTTTGATTGGCGCATTTTCTATAAATCAATCGTAACTATTTATATTCTAGAATTTAAAATTTATTATATCTACTATAAAGTTGAATTAAGTTCTATATTTTGATACTGCGTTACGAAGTGATACCGAACAAAATGCACAAATTATTTACAGAAGTCTAACAATCGTCATTTCTTTAAATTATTCACAGACACACGCACACACACACACACACACACATATATATATATATATATATATATATATATTTATATTTATATTTATATTTATATATATATATATATATATATATATATATATATATATATATATATATATATATATATATATATATATATATATATATATATATATATATATATATATATATTTATATTTATATTTATATTTATATATTTGCTCTTTTGACTTTTTGGTTTCAATCTCTCCACTTCTTTCATTTCAAATTTCTTTTCGGCCAGAATAGCTTTATCATTAAGTCGAGCTTCTTTTATAAGAAACTGTCTCCTCATCGAAATCCCCATCAAACATCTTTTAGCCAGGAGTCCGGAATAATTTATTTTTCATTTTTATTTTTGCTTGACGGGTTGACGTTAGCCTGTATATGGACAGTGTATAAAATAGGTAATGATTAGCTTCAATCAAAAACAATCGAAAAGGGGTTTCATCCTGCCTTTGGAGAAATTGAATTTAGATATAATAAAACCAGGTTTATCAATATTTCAATACAAAGATATAAAATCGATTTCAAACATGTCATGCCATTAATTTGAAGAGTAGATAGTGCTCGAATTTCTCTAAGATTTTAATGCATTTTTAATAAATACCTAGTTTGTTTTGTTATTTTATTTAGTAAATTGTTTTTAATGTTCAAGGGTTATCTTAATCATAGAACAAAATTAAAAAATGTTTTATATCAGGAAAATACGTGTGTAAAGGTTGGCTAAGAAATGCGTTAAATATTGTATATAGATTTCTCAATTTGATAATTTCGATGATATCATTTTGAAAAGAAATTAAATCGGTTTATAAATTATTTGACTCAAACTTGTTTAATATTATATAAAAACTAAATTCCGATATTACGATAATGTAATCATACAATTAAAACAAAATTTTAATTTTAAAAATATAGGAATAAATTATCTTATAAAATATTAAAATTATCTATGTAATCATCGAAAAATTACGTAATCATCAATTTAAACAAAATTTAAATGAAAAAATTAAGAAAAAAAGAACCCAATTATTCGACAAAAAAGATTTCATAAGAGTCGAGGATTTCGATAGAAGCTGGAGTCCATACATCTATCAATTGTATTAATAAAAACTTTATTTTTTTAATAATAATAAAACTTGATTTATATGACCAGTACAAGAGGATTTCGTATTACAAGCTTTATTGACTGAGATCTTTAAAAATTATTAACAAATATATTTAAAATTTTTATTACTAAATTGTATAAATTTTATTATTTTACTTTCAAAGATGGATTTTTCAAAAGAATTTTTATGTTTTAAATAATAAACTTTTGAATATTTAGCCATATAAAAAAAATTATTTATCAATTGATAGCGAAATATTTGTTTTCTAACAATTATATAATGTTGTTTATAATTAATAAGGTAAAATTATTGGTTCTAAGAATTTTTATCTGCGTATCGTTCATCCCCTGTCAGTTTAAAAAAATAAATAATAATAATAATAATAATAATAATAATAAAATAATATAAAAGTAGTGAGAAATGAGTTTGAAAATGTTTAGGCTTGAAATGTTTTAGTCGAGGAGGAAGAAGAAGGCGGCTGATTTTTAATTTTATTGTTTTTTGTTAAAATGAATTAATTTTTAATTTTTTTAAAAAATTATTTAAATTTTTTAAATAATTTCTTTTTTTTAATTAATTTTTATAAATTTTGTTCTCAGAATATTTTTATTGATTTATTATGTCAATGTCAAATTGATAATATTGTAAGAGTTTTTAGACTCAATCTTTTATCATATAAATTTAAGTCTTCATTAAAAAGCCTGAAACTAAATTCCCGCTAAAAGTCACTGTGAAGGGTGCTACATACTTTCAAGTCAATTTGAAGATCACATTATAGTAAACCCCTATATAAAATTATTATGGTTAAATTGTAGAAGTGAGATCAGTTAGTAGAAATAATTATTTCTGTTAAATTTTTATATTTAAATTCTATATTAAATTATATTAAATTAAATCAGTTAAATGTATGACCAGTAATTACATTAATATTAATAATTATCACGCCTCGGTGTTTAAATACGCTAGTAAACGACACAGTTTTGAAGTTGTTATAAAAAATAAATGCTTGAAGAAGATTTGAATTTAATTGCGTATTACAGTGATGAAGTATTTTGATTTCAGGAATATTTGTACAGGAATTATAGTCTCAGGGTTTTTTGTACTGGGAATTTCGGTCTGACATTTTTACTCTAAATGAGTTGTGGACCCCTGAATTAAATAAGTGTGAAACTCTGACTATAGTGAGGAGGTATATTTTGGTCTCAGGGTTTTTTGTAAATATATTTAGATCAAGTATTTTTATAGATATGTTTACAGGATTTTTAGGTCAAATACGATTTTATGGACTTGTTAAAAATCATTTAAAAAATAAATTAAAGTAAAATAGGTAAAATATTTAATCACGTTATAATCTTGATAGGTATTAACAACTAGTTACTAACAAGTAAATGCTAATAACCATGTACTTAATATCAACTAATCATCCAACTAAGTAATAACAATCAGGTACCAACACTACACACTAAGCAATCAAGTTAAAATTGAAATGAAAATATTACAAATCTTATTTCTTCATTGTAACTAATCAAATGATTTTTTAAATAAATTAATTTTTAAAGAAAACATTCTACGTCAAGTGAATTATTATTAAGAAAATGCTACTAATGAAACTACAAGCGATTCGTTGAACTTAGGGGCAACAGAACTTGCAATATTTTCCAAAAATTAGGTAGCAAATAGTAAAATTCTTCACAAATGAATTAAAATACTGAAAATGATTGTAAAAATAAGAATTACAAGTTAATATTTAAATTTAACTTATTCAAAACATTGATAATAAATATCATAAAAGATGTTGAAGAGATTGATTGTTATAATCGAAAATTATTTCATTTTATTAAGTATGTGGCTATTTATACATACAGTATGTATGCGCAATTGGCTATTTATACATACTGTATGTATAAATAGCCACATACTAAACCGACTAAAACCGGCCTTATAATTTATGAATAATTATTGGATGTGGCTATTTATACATACTTATTTTTATTATTATTATATAGTCAGAGTTTATCCGACAAGATATTCTGTCCCCCTATGGGTACTGCTCGTAAGGGTAATAGTCGCAAAGGTACTGCTAAAAATATTCAAGGCAAAACTTTAACAAAGAAATTCTCAATATTATACTTTAAATATACACTCAAACTAAAATTTATTAACACATTCACATTCGTCATTTCCGCATTTCATAACATTTTCAACAACATGATACAGTATGTATAAATAGCCACATACTTTTATTAAATATATACTTTGCAGTAAAATGATTTATATTATAATTTACTTGTTTAATAATAATAATAATAATAATAATGATAATAATAATAATAATAATAATAATAATAATAATAATAATAATAATAATAATAATAATAATAATAATAATGATAATAATAATAATAATAATAATAATAATAATAATAATAATAATAATAATAATAATAATAATAATAATAATAATAATAAAGTCCACTTTTCAATACTTATAAACTCGTCACAATTCATATAGGAGAATACTTAAAGAAATTATTTTAATTTTTAACTGTTGATTTATTTCTAAGGATTTATTAAAATTTTATTTTTCTGCGATTATTTGTCATTATCGTAATGACGCAATAATTTCAATAAAAATTTATTGTCAGTTTAAATTCACTAACTTGACTGCAAATTTTGAAAATAATCTGCGATTTTTCTATAATCAGGCTATTTATAAAAAATTTAATTATTTCTTTCTTCAAGTGTTTATTCAGTTTTCTGTGTATTTATCACAAAAATCTGAGACGTCACTGTTGAAATTTATTAATTAAAACAAAAAGATAGTACGAGTTATTAATAATCCATTTTAATTCTTTTATCAGCTGAAATTGTTTTAAATTTATTTTATCAGTTGAAAAATTCATTTGAAAATATTTAATTACGATTTGTTTTAATTATCGAAATTAATCTTGAAAGATTATTAATTTAAACAATTGATATAAAATCATTTATAATTAATTATCTTGAAAATTTATTTTTAAAATTATCTATTTGGAAATCTAACAAAAATAAGTTATTTGGAAAATAGCTATTATAACCTTCTCATTATGGGAAAATACGAAAGGGTTGTTAAGATAATCTTAAAAATAGCTTGCTTTTTATCAATTAAATTATAATTCCAGTTGTATGATATTCTTTGTTTGAATAATACAATTTTGTAATAATAAAATAATATACAATTACATACTTCGAAATTGCATTTTATAAAAAGTTTAGAAAAACTAATCATCTGGGGTCCTAGATAGAAAAAATATTTTATCAAATATTTATAATAAATGCATATTTTATTTTCGATATTACGCACTTAAATTGTTTACAAAAATTAATTTTAAAAGTAGAAAAGGGTAGTCAAAAGGTTGTCTTAGTTGTTCTTCGGTGTAAATGTTATGAGATTTTTTATTTTTCATTTAAATGGTTAATTAATTTAATTTTATTAATATTTACAATATAATTATTACTGTTCTAATTCTAACGTTTCACATCATAAATGAAAATAAGTAAACAAAAAGACCTTATGGAATAATAATAATTACACTCAGATTTGTAGAATTTATTTACTGACAATAATTAATCATCAGGCCACAAATTAGAAGGAAATTATTTCCCTTGCAAATTATAATTTAAATAATAAAATCAAAATTAAAAAACAATTGTTAATGAGCAATATTAGTAAATTAAAATGAATTATTATTTATGCATAATAAATACGAAACCTGACCGGTTCATTTAAAACAGCAAACCTTTTAAAATATATTCCAATTATTATTATTATTATTATTATTATCATTATTATTATTATTATTATTATTATTATTATTATTATTATTATTATTATTATTATTATTATTATTATTATTATTATTATTATTATTATTATTATTATTATTATTATTATTATTATTATTATTATTATTATTATTATTATTATTATTATTATTATTATTATTATTATTATTATTATTATTATTATTATTATTATTATTATGTTGATAAGTATTTTAAAATTTTCTGTTTTATTATCTTTAAGCAAATATATATTTTTATTTTCTGCAGGAATGGTAATTTACCATTAATTATACATGTTATTTCATTGTCATTCTGCTACAAAATGATAAATAGAGTCCATTTTTCAATAATTACTTTCGTATTTTTGCATGAACTTTTACTTTACAATTTCAGTTATTTTATACTGTTGAATGTGAAATTTAAAATAATTTAATAAGTTAACTCGGGTTTTATTAATGCAAACTTCATATTATTTTAAATTTTCTTAAATAATATTTTATCAAAACTCAATATAAACTTGAAATGGTATTTTGAAATTAAAATTAAAACAAGAAGAAAGGAATGAATCACATTTACGAGTTTACAATACCATCAGTAAACATCCAAACAATATCAACCTAAGGTATACAATCAAAAGACAATGATTCTCAATAAAAAATAAATTTTTTCAAACATATTTTAACACAAACTAGTCTATGATCTCTTAACACGCAAAAATATCCATGACTTATGGAAGTGTTACTCAAGGAATAAACTTAATGACTTTTAACTTTATTTTCATTTGAAAAATAAAACCTATAACAAATGTTAGAATGCAAATATTTGTAGTGGTGAATATTCGGTTAAATATCAAAAAATATTGATATACACCTAACCGCGAAAGTTAACATTGTCTATAATATACGTTGGTGTGCACACCACCTGAGGTGAGTCACCAATTATATGACAATGTTAACTTAATTTCATTTATTCTATTTTTCAAAAATCATTTTAAGGTAAGTTTTTGAATTGAAGTAATTTTTAGGACTTGAATTTTGATTTTATATAATTATGAGATCATTATTCAAGTTCTTAAATATTACTGTTAGTCATCATTTATAATTTATCATTTATAAATATATTAATAATTAAATTTCAGGTGTTTTTTTAGAAAATTTATGATATTTTATGCATTAATATGTAATTATTTCGCTAAAATGTAAGTTAAATATTTTTATATTTATAAATAAATAAAGTAATCACCATACACATTTTACGTTGCATAAAAATTGGCTTCGACAAAATCCAACAAATTATTTCCCTGTTCTTCTGAAATAATTTGTTTTCTGCAACTTCTTTTTCCTTTTGTAATTTCGGCATATTTCTTATATTTGTAAATTATCTTCCAAATTCTTTATAATTGTCCCCATTTTCAAATGCATTAATAAGCCGAATTTTGTCTATTTCTGTAATTCTTTGAAAATATTAATTTGTTAAAATAATTTATTAAAATTTACGATTTGCGATTTTTTTTCTGCAAATTCGAAGTTGTCGAAGGACCTTCTTCAATATTTGAAATGGTACCTTCACGCAAAGAAATATCTGTTATACTGTAAAATATTTTAATATTTTATATTTTAATGAATAAATCTTACATTGTCAGATCTTCAACTTCGCAAAATGCCACTGTGTCCTGTGAAATATCTGTAAATCTAAAGAAATTTTATATTCCAAATTATTTTATAATTAAATCTTACGATGTATCTTCTTTTTTTCCATAAAGCTCAACGTAGAGGCAGTCGGAATCTGATTCAAAGTTTTTTTGTACATAATTTTTTAAATAATTTAAAAATATTGATATGTTAATTATATGTTAATCAATCTGAATTTCGCATGAAAAACACTTTACTTAATTTTGTATGTATTTTTCATTATGTGTGCTGTGCTTGTATGCTTAATTATTTTCTCTCACTTTTTAGATTCCTATAATAAATATGTTAAATTTCGCGGCATTAAATTTCTACACACAGGTAAGTTTGTGTGTTCCTATAATATATATTTATTGATTTTTTTTTAGATTATAGATAATGTTATATTTCGCGGTTAGGTGTATAGTCGGAAAAGGAAATGAAGAGTGTGTGGCGATTGTGATTGCTAGTATAGAAGTTTGTTAAACGTGATGTTTTTGTGTATTGGTTGTGTTTTTGTTTGTGTTTGAGTTTGTGTTTTGTCTTTTGGTGGGTTGTTTTGCGGGTTTTGGTTCTGGTAGTAGGGTTTTATTCGCCTTAAGTTCATTTTCATTTTGTTGTTGTTTATAATTATTGTGGCAATGTTTTCCTTGATTTCTAGGAGTTTGAATGGACCTTCTTATTTGGGTTCAAAACCTTTTGTGAATGATTTTTTTATTAGGATGGAAGTTGTTGTTATCACTCTTTTTCAATCCAATTCAGAGTCCGGACTCCTTTTTAAAATTCCTTTTGGTTTTTTTCTATGAGTGATTTTGTTTTGTTTTTGAGTGATGGGAAGTTTGATTCTCTGCCAAAACTTTGAAAGAAGGGCTTTCGTTGTCGATTGAGTTGGAGTTGTTCCTTAAACCCAGTAGGATTGTTGGTAGTTCAGTAAGCCAATTTCTGTCGTTTGCTTTGATTCTAATGTTTTGTTTAAGTGTCCTATGTAATCTTTCAATTCTTCCGTTTGCTTGTGGGTTGTAAGCAGTGGTTCGATTTCGTTTAATTTCATATTTTTTACATAAGGCGTTGAATAGTTCCGACTCGAACTGTTTCCCTTGATCTGTTATTATTGTTTTAGGTTGTCCATATCGGACTATCCAGTTTAGTTCGATGTTTTTACAGATATTTTTTGCGGATATTTTTTTCAGTGGAATTATTTCAAACTAGTTTGTCTTTCTGTCTATTATCGTTAATAGGTACTTGTAATCGTTATTTTGTGGTAACAGTCCTACAATGTCTATGTGTATTGTTTCGGAAGCTGAATTGCTTGGGAAATTTACATTTTCAGCCGTTAGTATTTTTGTGGTTTTGTTGATCTCGCAGCTTTTGCATGTCGTGACGAAGTCTTTTATTTCTTTTTGCATGTTTGGCCATATATATTTGTTGTGGATGATTTTATATATGGCCTTGTTTCCTGAATGATTGATGTCGTGTATCTTTGAGATGCAGGTGTTCCTGTATTCTTTCGGTAAGGGTATTTTAGTTGTACTTTCCCTACTGACGTCGGTACCAGCAATCGTTGATCTGTTCGAGTTTTAGACTATGTTTTATTGGTAATTCATTCAGTGTTTCTGGTTATTTGTTTTTGATTTTTTGACTTCAAATATTTCGCTGAATTCGAGTGCGTTTATGTTTGTTTCAGTTCTTGACAGGGTGTGTGCTGCCATGTTTGCTGCTCCCGCGATATAATTGATTGTACAATTGAATTGTGATATGTAATTTAATTGCCTTATTTGTCTTGGTGATGGGGTTTTCATTTCTATCGCGTTTATAAGAGGTTTGTAGTCAGTATAAATGTTGAAGTTCCTTGCTTCTAGTAGGTGTTGAAAGTGTTTTATGGTTTCGTGAATTGCGAGCAGTTCCCGATCGAATGTAGAGTATCTTGTCTGATGAATTTTTAATTTCTTGGAGAATAAACCGATCGGTTATTTAACAAATTAATTGTCTTGGTAAAGAGTTGCTCCCATTGCGAAACCGGAACAATCTGTTGCTTGGTTTTAATCTCGTTTTTGATCCCGGTATCCAAGTAGTGTAATTAAAAAATTTCGATAATTATTGGGAACGTGTAATTTGTAAGGCGTTATTAATAAAGTCATTGAATCCGAAAATTAATGTGCAGAATTCAGTAAATACTTGTGTTTTAATTGATTTTAAAAAATCTTTTGTGTATTGTATTTATCGATTGTTGTTGTTAAATTAAATAATTAATAAATTACTAAATTAAATTCAATATGTTAAACTTTAAAAATAATATATTATTTGAATTATAATTTTTAAAAGAATAAAATGTTTTTATTAAAAAATATTTTTATATAATTAATAATTAATGCAATTAATAAATTTATTTAAAAATCCTTAATTTATATAGTTATTATATCCTAACTGCTGATGACAGGAAAACTGTCGAAATATATCGTGAAAAGAATGTTTGATTGGCGCTTTCTTATAATTAATATCTTATATAAAAAATTGCCTGTTCGTTTTATCTATATTATGAAATTTCTTAATTGTTCTATGGCAAAGGCTGTAAAAACATTGTCATATCTTTCTTTGACTTCATCTGTTTTTGAATTATAAAGGTATTTTTCCTTATGATTTTGCTACTTATTTAGAAATTCTTGAATCTACCTTTGAGCTGCCTCTAATTTAGGATGGTGTTACGGCAGATGGATATGCTATTGCCTAACAAATTTGGACTCGGCAGCAATGTTCCCTCTAATTTCTCGGAGAGTATGTGCGCAGAAAATTCTGCCTGTGCAACTTTTTTGAGAAGCTGCATAATTTGTGCGCTTGCGAGTTTGAAAAATTACGAAATCCGCGATTGATATAGCACACATTTCGCATTTCAATGTAAATTACTATTATATACTAGGTCAGAAAATTACTCGGATTATGAGTCAAATATATCTGGGACTGGGAGAAGAAACGAATCATGGTAAAAATGTTATAATAGGTATAGAAAAATGTTCTACATTGTTGAGCTTTCAACGCTAAAACTTCAGTTTATAACATGTTTTTTAAATCAATAAATGTTTAGTACAAACTTCAAAATTTACTCTGCATTGTGCTCAGTCTTCCAAACTGCTCACGAACAAAGCTCCAACTTGGAAGTTCCAAGTTGGTGCTTCCAAGTTATTCAAGTTCAAAGTTTAAACATAACAAAATTATAAACAATTCACAATTTTTCCCTTCGATCTTTAGCGTTAGCCCACTCCGAATAAACTGTGTCCAGATTTATTATTCCGCCATCTAGCAGGTAACTTTTAATTCGTATGAGCATATCGAGATGAAATTCTTCTAAACGATTTCGTAATTTGTTTTTTATATTGTTCATTAAACTGAAACCTCGTTCACAGTCCACTCTTGAAGCTAGGAACGTTCCCCCTATATCCATCAGTTTGGATAGATTTTGAAACTGGTCACTTTGAAGTGCGTATGCAACCATGTCTGCATAATTGGAAACCAGTTTACTTTTTATCTTTTCAGCTACAACAAATTTGTAATCGTTATTTTCTTGAACTACAAGATCAATTTCATTGAGCTCAAGGAGATTCTTGTATTTTGAGCACAGATTCTTAATTTGTTGAATACCAAAACTGAAATTGCATTGTTTTATAGCGTCACAATCAAAAGCGGACCAGTCCCGAACTTCATTCTCTGGAAATCTATCTGCAAGATGGTCACAGAGGGATTGTATGAAGTTTAGTATGGACCGCGTATCCACGTCTTCAATTTTTTTTACCACTATTCTTCAAAAGAAGTTTGACGTTTTCATCCCACGCTACTTCGCCACAGAGATACTGGCTTCTCATCTTATTCATTTTTCCTCTTGCCAAATCAAATGCATCAAGTGGCGTCAGAGAACGTTTTTGAAGAAGCACACACAAAGAAGCTAATTCGGACAAAACACTTTTCAAAACATCCAAATTAATTCGAATTTCGAGTTTGTTCAACATATTGTAGCAGTATTTAGAAACTGGATCATTGTTAGTATTATTTTCTTGCTCAAAATACTTCAACAGAGGATCGTAGTTCCGAACAAGTGCTTCCAGAGCAAAATGCCCTGATAGCCAGCGCACTTCATTGATTGGTCTAAATGCCACTGAATCACATTCCAAAACTTTTGCAATCTCTTCAAACTTGCACTGTTTCATGGACGATCTGCAGAACACTGTATAAACAGTCCTAATTAAAGTTTCCAGATCCCCCAATAATTTGATTTCTTTCCATGAATTTGAAATTGCAAGATCTTCGCGATGTGCAACACAGTGCTGCTGAACTAAGTGCAGAATGTCACGCCTAAGTTGTGCTGCTACACCGTTATTTTTACCTAACATAACAGACGCACCATCTGAAGTAAACATAACCATTTTCATTAGATCAAGTCCATGCTTTGAATAGAAGTTTTTGATTGCAGAAACTATTGCAGTTGCATCACATGACTCTAGTTCTAATATTCCACCAAAAGTTGTTTTGTACTCTGATGAATTGCTTTGTCTGAATTTGAAGTATAGTATTTGGTATTTATTTACAGAAATATCTGTACTTTCGTCCACCGTTAAAGTGTGAAAATCAGCAGAAGCTATTTCACTCATCATATCCGTTTGAACAACACTATTAATGCTTTCTAAAAACTCGTATGCATAATTTTTGCTTCTTCAACTATCAGGCAAATTTACATATTTTTCCATGTGTTCATGTATTTCTTGGACAGAGAGCCTGGAATTGTTCATTTTCACTGCCAGCAAAACATCGTCTATGAGAATCTTAATGTCAGCTGGATTTGATCGTTTTTTTTCAAGCGCCTCTAGTCGCTTCTTCTTTTCTGTTGGACCTTCAGAGAGCATTCCAAGCAATCCTAACCCCAAGGATGGGTTCCGATTTTTAAGAGCATTTACGCCAGCTATACGCGACCTTCATGACAGATGTCGTTTTAGAAAGTCCAGCTTCCACACATCATCCCAATACTTCCCGGTTGCAAATTCAACTTTTACTTTTGCATCGAGGCAAAACATACAAACAACTCCAGCATCGTCATCATATGTAAAATTTTCACGCAGTTCAACACGCACAACGTTCCGTGAATGTGGTGTATCAGTCTCCACCATCTCATTAGGCCATGCGTTGTTAAATGATGTTGAACATTTCTTCCGTTTAAGAACTTTGGATAAAGACATTTTAATGCTGATTTCAATATTTTAATTTAAAAATTGAAATTTTTTAAAATTTGTGAATATTTATTTATCAACGCATAAATACAGAAAAACAGACTAGCAGAATGAGCAGACGTTTTATCAAAGTATATAAATGGCAAGAAATGAAATGCCCATTTGAACATAGGAAGTACGACTTCCTATCTCGATGTACCGGCACCCTCGTTTGACAGAGCCACTTTCGCAGAGTATTTACTAGTTGACCGAAATCCCATGGGTTTTTTGAAATTCCAAAGACATCCGGCGCGGGAGGTTGCATTACGCCATGTTCGTTACTTAGAGATATAAAACCTTAAATAAAATTACCGAAATATCAATTTCGCCGACTGATTGTAAAATAAATATGTAAGATAAATATGTAAAATAAATTCATAATTTGATTTTTTAGACAAATTTATAGCATACTGTTTAATCTTTTAAATTTTAAATTTCGAAGCGACATTCTGCGTTTTGTAAACAACCAAAGACTTAAGATTCGTTCGGTTTATCTTTCTTTGGACCAAAGACTTATTATTTATTTATTTCACCGGCCCTAGAACAGATGGCTAAAAGCTCTGTACTTCGTTGTTGCGTAGCTTTCACTTTAATAGTCATGGTTTTATTATGGTCTATGGCGATAGAAATAGCAAATAATATTTATAGAAAGATAATTAGTAGCGTGCCACATGTCCATGGCGTCATAAAATCTTATATCTTTCCTAATCGTCGCTCTTGTTTCGTGAATCAATCAATATAGCTATTTTTCTTCACTATGATAAGAACACAAATAAGTAATTAATGAAAAGTTAATTTTCAATAATGCATGGCTTATTTTTGAGAAATGAGGAATCTAAGTAAACGAGAACTTATTTTTTTGTGTGCGCTCGCTCTACAAGACGTGTGCGCGCGCACATGCGCACAGCTTAGAGGGATGATTGCTCGGCAGAATTGTCATAATCTGTTGGACTACATGTTAACTTATCTTAAATTAAATGTATTTCTCTTAGCTGATTATTTCCAACCTCTGAATTTCTATGACATATTTGGTATATCATGGGCGTCAACACTCATAACATTACAGGAGACTATTAAACCTTTGCAGAACATGTTCAATTTTAATGAGGCCGGAATATGGGGTGTGTTAACATTTATTAACTAACATTATGTATGAACTTTAGGGAATACAGAATTATTATATAATGATATTAATAATCTATATGGTTGGGCTCTTAGCCAAAATCTTCCGTATGCAGATTTTACTTGGGTCTATAATAATCTTGAATCTATATTGTATGAATCTATAAATTAGGATATTGAAACGTTTCAATATGGTTACTCTATGGAAGTTGATATAAATATTCCTGATCTGTTGCATGATTATCTGGACGATTTCCTTCTTGCTACTGAAAAGATGTGCCCACTCGGTTCGAAAGTTGAGAAGTTGATGCTCATGCATTGGTCCAAGAAGAATCATGGTCTTCAATGGACACTTTTAAAACTTTATATCGAATTTGGTGGGGTCGTTGTAAATGTTCGCTGTGCCATTAAATTTAAACTAACACCAACTTTTAAATCATATATTGACAAAAGTATACAGTTGCGGGTCAATTCTACTAGCGAACTTTATAAAGATTTATTTAAGCTTTATAAAAATAGTCTATATGATAAATCAGTCGAAAATTTAAAAAGGCGCATGAATTTGAAACTATGTAACTCTGCAAAAAAGATAGTTACATATGCCTCAAAGTCTCAATTTAGAAAATCTATCACGATTGCCCATGATTTAGTTGCGGCTCACTTGAATAAAGACCAAATCTGTTTAGATAGACCCAGCTATATTGGGCAGTCAGTACTAGATCTGTCTAAACTGCGCAAGTACCAACTTCAATATATTGAATTGAACAAGTATATGCGTAAGTTTAGTTGTAACATTAATATTGTTCCCGGAGATACTGACTCTATTTTTTAGAAATTAAAAATTGTAAATTAGATGTAATATTACTGGCAATGATTAGAGACAATCTGCTTAACACATCCAACTATGATCCTTCACATCCTTTATATTCTAGAAAACTTGACTCTGTTATTGGCAAGTTCGAGGATGAAAGTAAGGGACGTAGATATAGTGAATGAGTTTTCATCAGACCGAAATGTTAAAGTCTCTTAGGCACTAAGGCAAGTATGAAAGCGAAAGACTTTAAAATTAATGGATATTGAAATTGATCATCATTTATATTTCTATAGTTATTACTTGAACGAGATATTTTCAGTACCACAATCTAGGATAGGGTCGTGTAACAACCAGCTTTACACATTTGAAAATATAACAATTGCCTTGTTAAACAATGTTGATAAGCAATTATGAGTGGGGACAATACCAGTCTTGCATTTGGGTATTATTTAGGAGACGATGAACTTGATGACAATGACAGTAATATGAATGAGCAACAAGCAGTTCGAGAAATTCAAAATGGATGAAATATTTACTGACTTGTGTAATTTGATGATTTGTTTAATATATTTTAAAAATTTTTTTTTCAATTTTTATTTATCAATTTTTATTTTTTTAATTTTTATTTCTATTCTAATTTTCAAACTACCGTGCCAGCCTTTTTGGAGCGGGCGTTCTGATGATTTTAATATTTAGATTTTGAATAAATGCACAATCACATTTTTCTGGTGAATAGTTGATTTAAAAAATTAGAGTTGAAAGCGTGAATTTAGACTTGGAATTTTTGAGTTGACGTTTTTGGCTCTTTTTAAAATTTGAAAATTTTTTGAGTTGGGAAATTTGTGAAATTTATTTTGGGGATTTTTTGAGTTGGAAATATCTTGTAAATATTTTTTCAATTATTTTTGAATTAAAATTTTATTCTAAGTTAACTTTAAACTTTTCAAAATATATCCAGGTATTTTTTATGTTATGTTAAAGTACTTTTATTTTATTTTTCTAAGTCAAGTGGTGTGACCTTCACATTAAAGTACTACCTACATATTTTTAAAAAAAATTCTAAGTATTTTATTAAAGCTTTTGTTCATTGTCCCACCATGTGTTGAAGAATATGATTTTATTTCTATATTAAAAGATTTTCTATGTTTGATAATAGATGAAAGTTGTTATATTATTGCATTTGATGCTGATGTTATTTACTGTTTCCTCATGTGTTGAAGTATACGATTTTAATTCTATAATATAAGACTGGTGTAATCATCATAATATATAGAAGTTGTTATATTATGGCGTGAACCACATTTAAATTTAGAGACTTTAGAGCTCATTTCCATGGAAGCTAAGCATTTTATATATAAATACTATATATTTCTGTGACCTATATAGAATTCTTAGTCGACCTAGATATTCTCCAGGAGGGTGTAGTGGTGTGGATGGTACACATCCATCTACTACATACAATTCATGAAAAATATATTTTCTTAACAATTCAATGAAATTAATTTAGGTTATTTCCTACTAAATAAGAGTAATCATTTTTATTTGGTTCAAAGTTTATTGTTCAAACTTTCTTGTTACAAAAGCATTCACCAAGTGAAGTCTACCGTAAATACCTTTAGTTTCAGAATATTACATTTGATAAATACAGTAATGAGGTCAATGAATCAGAACGTGTTGTAAATTATGACTACTCGGACAAGACCTTGAATTTCGTCATTACTAAGTATCTTTGAGGAGCAATATAATTATAAAAATTTAGAAAAATAAATAAACATTTAATTCTATTTATATTTCATATTTATTGATTTATATAAAATACTTTTCAAAATGGCAAGAGAAATTATATTAATAAAAAAATAATTTAAATATACTGATGACAAATTATAAGAAAGCAAACTTTTCTAACAATCAACCGAAGACAATGAAACCGAGTAATCTGATTGGCTGATGAGATTATTGTTTTAGTTTTAATGATGACCAATTGTACATTATCAACACTGTGTATGCAAGGTAATATGATGCGAACTATTAGGATATATAATTTGGATAAATACGCTATTTCTCCATGAATACCAGTCGAAAGCTTCCCATAAAATGCCGAAATCATCCGAGTTCTCAAAATATTTATTTCAATCTTAATTTTAATTGGATTTCTTTGTACAATCAAATATTTATCAGGCAGGATTCTACTCGATATATTTAAACAAGTAATTCTTATTTTTTAATAATTCTTATAATAATAATTCTTATTATTATTAATTTACAAATAAATTCCAAAACTGTTTTAAACAGTTACATTTAAGATAAGTTATATAAATATTTTTTTTTACAATATCCTTTAAACAAATTTAATGTAATATTTAAATTACAATTATTAAAACAAGCAAAATTTTATTAAATTAACAATTTCTTGAAAGAATTGTTTGAAATAATAATGATAATTATCCAACATAAAAGTCATTAGGATATATTTATTAATAAATTTCTAATTTAAAATTCCATTTCTTTTAAAGGAAATATTATTAATAATTTTAAAATAACTCTGAGGTTTCATTAATTCAACAAATGGATTGTTTTGTTTGAATTCAATGACCACATTTTTACTCAGCAACATTATTATTACTTTTCTTTACTTTTCAAGTTAGAATTTTCCAATTTGAAAATAAAAGAAAAAACCATTAAAACAAACAAAACACTTAAATATTAATAAATACGTTTACGTTTGGAATTTCTTTGATTAAAAAACAAATCCACTGTTTCAATGAAATAATTTTCTCTTTTAATTAAATTATAATAAATAATCACACACACACACACACAAACAAACACGCAATTTTCATATATCGATTGCACGCTTTGCTCCTCTATTTTTCTAGGAAATATGATGCAGGATTTTCATTGTTTTGTCGCGCTTTCTACAGGAAATCGATTAGTCGAAGTAGAAACAAATCCAGCGCCTGGAACATGAGAATGTATTTAAATGTTGAAAGATTTAAACAATAGGATAATTTTATGCTGTTCAACTAGTGTTTCTTTTCCCATTTTATTCATAATAAGAATTCTAGGTGACTGCAACACTGAGTTTTTATAGCGATTCTAGATGCTAATTAAAATAAATAAATTATATATATATATATATAATTTATTGATCCATAATATGATGATAATAAGGGAAGAAAATAATTTATTAACAAATATATTGTCGACTCATTGACATTTATAGAAAAAAAGAATATTGTTTATTGATTATATTGTGAATATTTTACAGGTAAAATGTGAAAATTAAATTTTTCAATTTTTAATTTTCTTTTTTTAAAATTAAATAAATTCTAGAAATTTCTCTTAATTGTTACTAAAGAGTAATCGGTTTAAAAAATTCTAAAAAATATTTTGCAAGCAACCTCAAATAGCCATAATTTTGTGTACAATTCTTTAGGATTATCAAAAACTTTCAATACCGACTTTTTAAAAATTTTAATTAACAAATGGTAAATTAATTAAATCATTTTTAAAATGTTTTTTTTCTTGATGGGATAGTCTATGTAAGTTTTAAGATAATAGACATACCATGTCACTTTTGAAAGATGGTAAATAAATGCAAAGGGTTTATTTTACTGCTAGATGATAAAATTTGAATAATTTACAAATCGTAATTCCTATTATTTTTGGGTTGAACAAAGTAATTGAATAATTATATAATCACGTTTTTGAAAGATTTCATACGAAACAAATAGAGAGCAATAATATAAGACGTCTTTTATAATTTTATAATAACCTTTTCAATTTGCCAATTTCTTGCAAAATTGTACTGAAATATATATAACTTGCCAAATGTTCTTTATGATCTCTTCGAAGATTTCCTGTTTCTAAATAGTCAAATTCTGTTTTGCAAAGTTATGTGAAATAAATAATAATTTTCAGTTTTATTTTCTAATTTTATACTCATTCTGTTCCAAATTAGCTGTCACATTTACATAACAATTTTTAATCACTTAATTAACACGAGCCCGTGGCTAACTCGTCTAAAGGAATTTGCAGTTGTTTCTTTTTTATTTTAACTACCTATAAATATAGTTAAAATAATTATTTAAAGTTGTTATTTATAATTTAAAAATTTATAGATTTAATAATTTGTTTATAAATTATTAATATTGTATAGTTATTCATCCGTAGTGAATGTAAGTAACCTGATGATGATAGTGATGTTATCGAAATATATTGTGAAAAAGATATACGAATGGTGATTTTTATTAATAAAGTCTTTACCGTGTTTATTTAAATAAATATATATTGTTTTGATTTTTTTAACTGTTACCTCTATTTTTACAATTAATTATAAATATGAAATTCGCAAGTTGTTTTTGATAAAATTTGTTTTGTTTAATTATAAATTTAAATTAAATAATTTATTTTTATATTGTTAATTACTCAAAGTTTCTGTTATTATTTAAACCAATAAAGGACTTTTTCTGTAAAAATGAAATAGATTTGTAGAAAAGGGTGTAGAGTTTAGTTCATCAGTAGGTTTAGGACTATTTGTATAGATGTACTATTTCTCTCAAAATAAATTGTTTTAATGCATCAAAAACATTTTTAAATGAGTTTTTAATTCAACAAGACAACAAAACAGCACATAAAAAGAAATTGAAAAAGGAGAAAACAAGAAGATTAAAAAATTAAAAATACCAGTTTCAGTACTTACTTAATTATTATATTGTCAATCTGAAAGAAATTAAAATAATTGGATAAGATCGTCCGCAATCTGTTAGCAAAGTTAATTTAATGAAAAAAATAGATGAAACTCATTAAATTCGTTGAGGCTCTGAAAATGCCTTTATAAAAGATCTATTTGAAGGCTAAAATAAATAAAAGTATAAAAGTATCAAAAAAACAGAATAAATTTAACTATTACTGTAATAATAATTGATAAAAATAATATTAATTGAGTAATGGTACATATAAACCTATAACTGTAATTGCCCACGAAGGGTAACGATATTAACACATTAATGGGAAATTTTGTCCTAAGCCGTCTAGGTCAAGTTCTTAATTTGGCAAAAATGCATTGTCATCCGAAATGAAATAACCATTTTACCATGCGTTTACCATAGTACCACTACACTTATTATCTAACATTTGCAAATATTTTCTTTAAGTTGATTTTATTTCCCCTTTTTCACTAGCTGTTGTTCCTATTCAAAACTACAAAATAACATAATATCAGTCTTTAGAAATTTACTCGTTCTTAGTGTACGTCAATGTGTTAAATAACGTTAAAAGATTATATAATTAGAAAAATAAACAATGCTATATATATATATATATATATATATATATATATATATATATATATATATATATATATTTGTATATAATAAATAATTCAGAGCTATACCGACTCATCAAGTAGGACTTGCCTAATTTATCCCATTAACAATTATGGAATATTCTCATCTGATTCAACAATTATTTGTCGTTTATAAAGAAAAATTCTAGTAAAATAGTCATGAAATTCATAGGAATTGTTTTGCTTGTTTATTTCTAGACGAGTGATTGTTGGTAAATATTTTCATTTTTTCACAAAACAACAATGTTTAATATCTAAATAGGATGTCGTGTTCGTTTTTCTATGTCAGCTAATTTCAAAACTGTGTCTTATAAATGAAGCCAAATTAATTTTTAATTCTATTTCTTATCCATTTTCTTCAATGGCTCTATTATTATTCCATTAACTATTATTGAATTATTTGTTTAAGTTAACAGAGTTTTTTTCATTGGATAAATTCAAAATAAAGATTTAACAAAAAATTTATTTCACTGATAATGTTATTATTGTAAAGTCAATTTTATTAAAATTAATATTGTAATTAATTTTATAATTTTTATAATAGATAATGACATAAACATAAACTAGATCTAAATATTATAAAACGTTACTCGAATGTCACATATACTGTATAAGTATAGAAAGTTCACTGTCTACATTATTTAGAAAATAAATACTAGATACATTTTAAATTGCTTTTTCAAATAAAAATTATAATAAAATCTTAAAAATTTAATAAACCAAATAGTTCATTAATTTTTAAAATTTATTTTATAAAAAATAAGTATTATTTTAAAACTTTTAATTAAAAAAATAATATTTTATTAAATTTAATAATTTTTTTACATTCTTACATAACATATTTTTACAATCACTACATATTGCATGTTAATTTTTAATCCCTTATTGTGCTCACTAATATCAATCAATCCCTTCAATCGTCAGTGATCAAGGACTTGAGAAGGAGGATAATGGATAGTCATACCTATGTATGTAAAATTGCACCCTTAACATTTTTATGCATAACCAAAATCCTAACACAATCGAAGCAGGATTCGAATTTCACTAATCTACCTTTTCAAATTGTGTTGTTTAAATAATTTAAAATAAAATTAATTACTAGATAATGATAAGTATTAAAATTAAACAAAATAATTTCCTTCAATTAGAAAAACGAATGCAAATCGAGTTTCATTTCTAAGCTAAAGATAGTTTATAAAATTTTAAGGATGTAATTAATCACTGTCTCAAAAGATCTGTTGCCAAAGCAATTAATCTTATCTCCAAAGTGAATAAAGGAAGAAAAAACACAAAATGTATAATAATTTGCTATTGACGTCTAGGACACCAGCAATTAATAAAGCGATAAAACAATTGGGTTTCGAGATAAGTAATTATCTGGCAATTACCAAGGTTATCCCTTTCCCCAAAGGACGTATCCCTACTCCATCTTGATGATCTTCAATTGTAGACTTAGCATTTTTTCTCAACAAGAAACGTCTATTGGTTGCAATTTAAAAGAAAATCCTTCTATTTTCTATCTTAGATAATTTTTGTTGAAAAGTTATTTTTAATTGACTTTCAATTTTTATGATTGTTCATATATTGGGATTATTATCGAAATAATATTACACTTGAGTATATAAACCTCATTTTATTAGTTGGTGAAAATTGTTTAAATAATAGGTTTTTAAATAAATTTCTTTCTGCCGCATATTCATATTTAATAAAACAAAATTGAAATTTTTTATTTTTAACTAATAATTGACTTTTATTTTCATTTATATACTACTTTGAAGTCTTGTTTAAATTAATAAGATTCATATATATTTTTTAAATTATATAATTAAAAATGAATTATAATAAATATTATCTGTAGATAAATTTAACACACTCAAAATGTAATTAAAATTATTTTTTTGTAAATAATTTTCTACTTTTTTTATTTCTAAAAAATCATATCGAAAAAAAAAATTATCGCCAAAAATCGATATTTACTCACTGCTCCAGTGGATGTGGAGCAGCCATTTAACTCTGCAAACACAGTAGTCATATATTCACATATTTACTTATATATTTATCAAAGAAATAATTAATTATTAAATATTTTCTCTCAGATGAAATATATTTCAAATTTCCAATTACAATATTTTTAATAATAATGATAATAATAATAATAATTATAATGGAATGTATTAAAATATTTTTTTACGGATGTCTAACAATAAAATAAGATAAACATTACAAGCAGTGCAAATCCCAATAGTAGACTGGTTTCAAGCTTTTGGCTCTCATCAGCACTATGCAGGAGACGCGAAGATTTCTCTTACAATATTGCTGATTCAACTCTATTGCATACTTTCCCTGCTACACTGGTAATCACATCACTTACAAATTCGCTAAATCACAGAAAGAAATATCTGCAAACTTGTAAACATGGCGTATGAAAAATCATATTCGCCTCTGGAGACACCGTCATACACAGAAACTGTTTACAAGTGCATCCGTAAACCTTTAGCATTTTTAACTTGTTTTTTTTTAACCAAAAGAATATTTACATTTTTATTTATTTATTTTTAAATATAATATTATGATTTGTTATTTTTGAATTTTATTAATTAAACCTAACTTTTTATTATTATTTGATATTTATTATTTAAAATATCATCATAAATATTAATTAAGATTTTTATAATGTTTACCAAAATAAACAAAACTATAGAAAATTCGGTAAATTTGTAATATTCAGTACTTAACTCAGTTCATATTAATTACTTATTTTGAACATTATTAACTTTTTCTACTCATATGTCAAGCTGTCTTCAAAATAACATTCTTCTCTAGCAAATAAATGGTCTATTAAACATTTGTTACATAAAAATAATATATAATTTAAAATAGAGATTTTATTAGATTAACTGAAGTGAGTGTTATGTAATTATATTATTTGAAACTGGAGTCTTATGCAATACTTATGCAATTGTCATTTTTTATATTTATGATTTCTAAACAAATTAATTACGTAGCGCAAAAGAAATGATAAAAAAAGTCATTTCAGCAAAATCTTCATAAAAAATCTCAATTCCGGATTTAAAGCAAAATCACACATGAAATCAGAGCATGCGCAAATACGCGGTTTCCCATTGAACTCTGATTTGCAGATACGTATAACGGATGTTAAATATACTTATCTATTTAAATCTATTTAGACAGCTCATTATTCAGGCTTTGAATTTCAATGCCATATTACACTTGATTGAACTCCTTTGGGTTGTCGAGAATAATGAATGATTGTTTCAGTTATTAAAACTATATATATAATTCCTATCGTATCAAATTCCTTTGCTGTCAAAATGATATTATGACACTTCTTAATATTATATTTCTTAATGTTTTTATATTAATTTTAATCACTAAATGGTTCCGTGGCATTGTAATAATAATAATAATTATTATTATAACTTTCATTAATTATAAATTTTTAAATATTATAGACTTAAATTTAAAAAATGTATTTTTATAGGAAAAATCATTAAAGAATTTATTTCAAAATTTATGGAATGAAAACATTCAAGTAAATTAATTTTCCATTTTCTGTGGAAAAATACATTTAATAATAATAATAATAATAATAATAATAATAATAATAATAATAATAATAATAATAATAATAATAATAATAATAATAATAATAATAATAATAATAATAATAATAATAATAATAATAATAATAATAATAATAATAATAATAATAATAATAATAATAATAGTTTCTAATTAAACTCCTAATGTTTTTAAAATTATTTTTACAATTACTATGTAAAACGAATTGTGATTATTTTGTTTAACAAGTAATTGAAATATTTTTATTTAATATGTACTTTACCGCAATAGGGTTATCTTATCATTTACTATAATTAATTTATGCTGCTACAAAGAAACCGTCATTTCGTACATTATCTTATTTATCTTCATATTTCCAATGTATCTGAACAATTAAATTTTAAAAAATAACAGAAAGGAATGAGAAAAAGAGAAATTTCTATTGTATCTATTATTTTGTTTGTGCCAGAGAAGTTTCTTATGGCTTTATTAATCTTATGATTTTGCTTTTAATTGGGACATATCTTTCTCACAGAGTATTGCGATCTACTTTAAGTTAGATCCGTGTTAAAATGACAACGTGCTATATAGGAATTGGATTTGACCAGAGTTTGGATGTTCAATGTAGTTTGCTCTTATATTTAAAATGAAATTAATTTTATAATCTATAAAGATCATGGAAATGTGGCTAAAATTGGTGAAATAAATAGGTAACATGTTAATCTTTTAAATGAAGTTCAGTTTTAATTTAGATTTGGTAAATGAACAAAAGGAATTTTTTTGTATTTTTAAACAAATAAACAAATATGTCTTTCTATTAACATGTTCATTTTCAATGTTATATTTATAATTTCATATGTCGAAAGAAAACTAGAAAACATATATTAATAAAATATATTTATTCAAAAACCTCTATTATTTTCATCTAATCCCTTTACCATGTCTTTCCCTAATTACAGATCACAACAATCTTTGAAGAATTTTATTAGTAAAAATCTTTGTAAATATTTTTATGTTATGTACTTTTTGAATATATTTTATGAAAGATTTTTTATATTACGCATGTTTAATTCCACATAAAATCTTCTTTTGTGTTTTCTCAAAATATTTATGATTGTAAAAGTTTAAAAATAAAATGTCTAAAATACCTAGGAACAGAGAACCTTAACTAGAACTGTAATTGTTAATTAATCAATAACACCTCACAAATTATACATTCCCAATAATTATCGAAATTTTTTAATCAAATTTTAAAATCAGACATACATATTTTACTCTTAAAGCCCTTATTGTGCTCACTAATATTGGTCAATGACTTCGGTCTATAATGCTCTCGAATCGAATACAGAGATG